>JAPDSC010026103.1:354005-414873 GCA_026290005.1 Latrodectus geometricus
GAGAGGAGTATTACCAGATAAGAGAAAAGACCAGAAAATTACTTTTCAGAAAAGTAAAATTTCAATCTTATATTATTTAATTCAAATTTCAGCTTACATAAAAAGCAAAATAAAATAATATTGAAAATTTATTTATTTTTACACTGTAGTTAGTATTTTGACAGTCATGGTTTTAGTTTTTATTTCTTATTCAAAATGCTTTTAAATTGCAGAAATTTCGCAGTAAATGTCAAATTAAACAGAAATTGCCTTTTACAATGATCTACAAAAGCAGGTTAATTCCTTTTTGAATCTTCCTCTGAAGACAGGGAATGTATAATACGGTGAAGATGCAAACTGATTCCTCCCGCAAACAAAAATAAACACTCCGTGTAATGACAGCCTTCGTTTTTAACTTCAACTTTGACGGCTTTATGGAACCAATCATACCTATTTGAAACACTTTAGGCATCCCTACATAACTATGTGGAGTGACAGTAGTAAGGAAGTGCGGTAGACTATTTCTGTTCTTTTTTTCCCCCTTTTTTCATGTTTTCGCGTGATGATTATATTCAAATGACTTGTGACGAATGTGTCAGAACTGGAAAGTAAAGAATTTCTCTTGAAATTCTTTTGTTTTCACAGAAAAAAATATTGTCATCTTTCTTTAATCAGCAATGGAACGTGAAAACAACAATGTATGTCTCTGAAATTGGGACGATATAATTTAAATAAATGTTGGAAATCTAGAAGAACAATAATTATCCTTTTTTTTTTGTTTGAAATGTCTAATTTTTGTTCTTAAAGAAGAAGGACGTGTTAACGAAGTACTATATTTCGTAGCTTAGAATCCTTTTTTATCAACTAAATTAGAGATATTAAGATTGTTTAAAACATATTAATGATTTGTTTTATTTAAGCAAATGTATTACACCAGTTTCATTAGCAGGATACCATTGTAATGGTTAAAACAAATTCATTTCACATTTTTGAAATTTGAAGTGAGAATTTTATTCGTATTCAAACTACATTGAAACATAACTAAAGATAAAAAAATTACATTTTTGCTTATTCCAAAAGGTTCTAAATCTCAAAAGAATGAGGAATACTACATAGAAATATTTCTAAAGAAATAGTTTAGAATCAGAAAAAGGAACACTTATATTTCAAAAGAGAATGAATACAATAAAAGAAAAATTATATATAATAAAATGAATTTTCTATAAAAAAATTAAAAAAGCCACATTTGTGAATTTTTTCATGTCACTAAACGCAAATCTTCATTATTCTCAATAAAGTTTTAAATGTAGTATGCACATTATTTGACTGATTTTGCAGATAACTTGATTTTTGAAATCGAAATAACGGTGGGAGATAAAATATATTTTATAATAAAATAAATTATTCAAGATCTCCCTGTATATTAAACTTAAAAAAAGAATGAAATTTCAAAAAAAGGTATTCATGGAAAGAGAAATCACATAAAACTATTTTATGATGTATAATTCCATGTTATGCTTTTCTTTTATATATAATAAAAAAATTTTTTTTCCCAAGAATTTTCTAATACTCTGTACTTACTCCTTAAAATTTTTTTTTAATACTATTCAATGGAAAGAAACTATGTATCTCTAACAAATAGCACAATATAATTCGGTGATTTCATGTTTAAAGCAAAGTACAAAGAAATTACTTTAACATTCGTAATTTAAGAATAATAACGAATTAAAAAATTAATTCGCTAAAATAAGAGCATATGTCAGATTTTTCATTAATTTTTGGTTTGTTCGAATATTTTAATTTAAAAAGAGAAAATGTACTTATGAAAATATCTTACTCATAAAAACTCTTTTCTATATTTGTAAGCAATATTTACGTAAAGAACTTTAGTTTTTAAATATGAAAGAATTTAAATGAACAACAAAAAATGGCAAATGCTTAGTTTTCAAAACAAGGCTTTTCAGTGAGATTTACTGTATAGAAACTAAAGAAATCTCTTTATATGACTGCGAATGATTTTAAACTTTAACTCAAGAACAATACAATTCTTCAGGACACTCTCTTATTAATTTTTATGATTTACTTTATAATCTTTGAATTGTTACTATTAAATCATTAATTGCCTGCATGAGATGTGGACTTATTATAAATTATTTTACCATCTACATTGTTTCCCAGAGCTCATTAATTTTTTAAATCCTTTTTTTTCAGTAAATGATGAAAGACTTATATAAAGAAAGCCTTTACATTAAATTAGCTGAAATTATCGCATGCGTAATATATCTAAAATTTGATATAATTAAAAAGTTTTCTGAATTTTTCCTTTTTTCTTACTTTTGAAATCATTAAAGTTAGTAATAAAATATTTAGAATATAGTAAAATTCAATCACTTTAAATCATGAAATAAGTAAGTCAGACACACACACATTCCCGTTTTAATTATGCAGTGTGCATGTTTTTGAAGGGTTTCATTTTAATACAAATTTTCTGAGACTCCAATGCAACGAGTTATTAAACATTAAACTATTATATCAACGCATATTTTCAAAATACTAATTCAGCTTCTTTGTTATTTTGCTTCAAATATGCTTTAATGTATTTCTATTAATTTTTATTCCTTTTCGTTGGCAACAAAGAGAAAATACATAAAATTTAAGTATGAAACTAAAATATTTCTTTGCACTCTTGCCTTATTCCCTCGATGCATTAATGTACCATAATATAAGAATTGGGAATAATTGCTCTGTATTGTTAAGATATGTATTGAATGACAATAATCCTCAAAACTGTAATATTTTTATAGTTTTGAGCTATAAAACAATAAAACTTTTAAACGATGCGAATTCTTACTATTAATTACTTGCAGACAGTAAAACAGTACTTTGAAGTTTCCTTGTGTTTAAAATTTATGTTTCTTTAGAAAAAAATAAAGGTACTTCAATGATATACATTTTAAATGCAGTGACTATCACGAACTTCTCTTCTATTTTCTTATATAATCAATTATTCAAACTTACGTCCATTGTTTTTTGTTTCTCATTGATAAATTCCCTACAAGGTCTTCCCTAATGAATAAAGAGACAATTCACATAGTCATATAGATACGAAGATTTATAAAGCACAATCATTGATTATAATTTATAGGTAATATATGACTAAAGGAGAAGCCTAGAGTAAAGTAGTTGAATAGGTCGACATTTTTTTATACTTTTCAAGATACATTCATTCCAAAAGAAGAAGTTGTTCCAATTCTTCGAAATACAATTGGAGAGCTTCATATCTCATGATAAAGGATTTTTTATTTTTATCACAAAAGAAAGAACAAGGAGAGGGAAGGGGGGAAAGCATGAGAATAGAAAAGGTGTGGAGAGTTGGCGCCAGACGCCTTTCTCGGACCTTCCTCTAATTGTTAGTTATATAGTGTCCAGAAAACAAAGGAAACCCCTTCATCGTAACCACCGCTATGACTCAAAACTGCAAGAACTTCAACTCAATAACTGCCTTCTCACTATGTAGGTCAGAATTAGAATATCCGGAACGGAATTAGGAACAGGTTCCTAAGCAACTCCTTTTCGGATAAATATGTCATCCTTTTTGATATAGGTCGGAATAAGTGACAGTCTTTTCTGTCTCATGAGTCCATTGGCGTCACTGGTTGCCACTGAAGCGTTTAGTTCAAAAAATAAACGCAAAATCGAGTAATAACTAATAGCAACAAATAGCTCAATAAAAACTGCTAAAAAATAAGTAGAGTTTCATGTTCGTTTTCTTAAAAAATGGTTTGTTTTGCTTATGATAAATAGCTCTTTCAGATAAGTGATTTGCATAAGTGTTAATGTCATTTTTTTTGAAAATCGATTGAATATTCTATTGATATTATTTTGTTTCTGTTTATTCTTTTCTATTTATTCTTTTTATCATGATCAAGAAGAATGGATTATAGAGAGTATCTCTATTCAAACTAATCTATAATAATTTTATGTTTTATGGAGTGAATAAAACAACGCCATCTCTGTGTGTAAATTGTTTGAGAGATGCAGTGTATATCTGATTAAATTTATATAAGAGAAAATTTTATATACATGATTTCTCTGATATATATATTTATTCATAAGTCTTATAATTTAAAAAATTATATATATATGATTTTCATTTAGAAATTTTCTGATCACATGAATGACTAGCATTTTATATAAATGACGAGAAAATAGAGTTGGATGACCTTTCTTTAGATATCTTTCTTCATACCAATCGAAATCTTCAGTATGCTACATTTTATTTTATTGTTTAAGAAGAATTATGTAAGAACGACAAACTTTATGAAAAAAAGATTTTAAAAGTTTGAAAATTAAATTTTAGCATTTATTAAATTATTATTTAAATTAAATTATTTAAATTAAATTTTAGCATTTATGGCAAACAAATTGTTATTTGTTTCACATTATTTTCACTTTGAAAACTGAAAAATTAACTTTCTTGGATATTTAATTTAAGTAAATTCACTTAAAAGTAGTTAATTTTAGCAAAGTTAACAGGAAGTTTATATAAATTTTGTCAGACTTAATTATTGAGTCGGAAACTTAACTTTATTAAGGTATAAATTATTGTGTTCCATAAAATTATTCATTTGCTTATGATAATTGTAAAAACAAAAAGAATTTTTTTTTCAACAGACGAATAATCACAACTACTCTTATAACAACGTTATGTTAGAGGCGAGATAAAAGTTCAAAAGACAGAATTTTGCTGGCTTGTATAGTTGTCATATGCTGTCTTTCACTTTTACTCACTTCAGTTCCTTAGAAATCCCTTTTGGATCATTAATTTTTGTAAATTGTCGTTCATATTTCAAAATATTTTTTTACTCCCTTTTAAGAGAATATAGTAGTTTTTCATATTCATAGTACAATCCAAGATGATGTAATAAATTGTTATTGAAAGTAATTACGTAAAACAAATTAAATTGAGGAATCAAAATCCCTTTTTTACATATTTGGGATAAAATGATTGTATCTATCAGCGAGAGTAGCAATTTTTTATATGTTTAACTTTATAGTAATTACTATGAACAAAATAAATGAAATAATATCTTATTTATAAGAACATTCAATTTTAAAGAAATATATATACATATTTGTAGAAGAAATCTCTCATAATGATCTTTCTCACAAAAATGTTTGAATTGATTGTAAGTATTGAGACAGTACGTGTCTCAAGAGAACATTCAAGAACAAAAGGCTCAAAGTGTGTGTGATTCATATATAACAATATAATTCAAGAACGTTTTTACCATTTTTCTTTGAACTATGAGTTAAAAAAAATGCTGTAATTATTGAAACAAAATTCCCGATTGTTATAAATGATTTTTACAAGTATAACGCCGATTATTAATAAAATTTGTAGCTTAAAATTTATCTTTAAAAAATACCGAATTTCGAAATATAATATCTATTTATGAAATAAGAAGAAATCAAAGTTTAAAGAACAATAGAAAATATAAAAAATGTTCCATTGGGATAAATTAAGAGATCAAAGGCCTGAGCTATTTTAATAGAAATCAAATTGTGTTAGAAACCTCTCCCAAGGAAAATTTTCTGCATTTGAGTTTTATAAATAAATTCTTTCGAAAGTTATACTTTGTACGAAATTTTCTTGTATTTTTACAGGGTTATTTTCAAACCTATTGTATTTATAAAAATTTTAACTAATAATTAAAATATCAAAAGAATTTATTAAACTTATCAAGTCCTGATGAATAATAAAATTTTCTTCTATAGTTAAAAATATAACAAAATAAAAAAAACGCAAATATTGTTTTAAATATTATATAAATGGAGATGGCATGCAAAAAATAAGTGAAAACGCAATTCAATTTTCTTTTTTCTTTTCATTTTTCATTTTTTTTCTTTTTTCTTTTCTTTCTTTTTTTTCTGTGGATTGCTAGCCTGGCTTGCAAAATAGAATGCACCACTCCTCTTTTTCAACTGAACCGCAATTTGGTGTGGATTCCGACTTCTTCAGTACACATATGCCATAGGGACCTGTTTATACGGTAGGCAACCACCCATACAAAGAAAGGACAAAGACATGAGAGATAGAAAGAGAAAGTACATCCATGCTCGAAACGGGATTCGAACCCAGAAACTCCCGATTCACAATCAGGCACGCAGACTACTAGACAGTGTGGGAGGCATCTAATTCAATAACATATATTTATTCGGATTCAGATAATAATTTTATTTTAATTATCGAGTTAAAATAATATTTATTTGCAGAAAAATACCATGATGGAATTAATTTAAAATATAAGTTTTAAATATTTACAATTATGAATATTCATTTTGGAAAAATTCATCCATAGATATTGAAAAAATTATGCAGAATCTTTGATAAATGACCAGGGTAGCATCATATAACAAACTCTTCTTAACATTTATAGTGTGAAAATTTCATTCTTTTCCTTTTTTATACTTGAAAACAGTATTATAATGCACATTAATTACAGCATATGAAAATAATTTTGCTAAGACTTGCAGAAATACAGAGAAAAATTTTTAAGTTTGAATAATTTTATATATTTTGTTGTACCTTGTATATATAAAAAAAGTTATCATTTACAATGACATAAGAGAATCATGTGCATGAGCAATTGTGTATGGTAACTGCTATCGGTGAAAAAAAAATTACATGTAAATAAATGAAATTAAAATTAGGAATAAAACAATTTAAACTTATTTTAGTTTCACAGCTCTCTTAAATCTATAAAAAATTAATAAAATTAGCTAATATTGATAGCTTTTTGAATAAGGATTTAAATTTAAGGAGTTGGAAAAGAGCGCGGTTATAGCAATGATCATCTTCCGGAATTTAACCCCAGAAGCACCGAAAGGAAAAATAAAATGGTAACCTTTATATGGCATAATCGACTACTTGGTAAGTACTTTTAAGCCTCATGATGTGTGTTTCAAATGAGCTGCTTTTTCTTAGCATAAATTCATTATCTATGAAACATTAAATAAAATATCAAGTATCCCATTAGTATTTTTTTAAACAATTTTTCAAACGAATTTCAAAGTATACGTAAGTTTGCTTTGTTGGACTTAAGGTTCATTCACAAAGAAAGCTTTTCTGACACTATAAGAAGTGTATTTTTATTTATGTTTCATTGATCTTTCTACTTTTGTAAATAATTAAATTTAAAAATATTCTTGAGAGTAATTTAGTATTTTGATTCTACATGGCAAAAATTAACGATTATAAAAGACTATTCAATAATCTAAATATCAGCAATGCAGTCGAACCTAAAGAAACTCATTTAAGATACGTGATATTATCAGTCGTAGACGAAGTTTAAATATCAGTGTTTACGAATTTGTGTGGAAAATCACACAGTATCTCAGAAGATTACTGCAGAGGTGTCGGGAAACTTTGATATGATTATGAAGATTAACTTGAAATTTTTTTATAGTTTATTTTCTCATAAATTATTTGGGACACAATTTTGTGCATTTTTCATGTAGATATTATGTTTGGTTTTTATAACATGTAAAAATTTTCATTGCACACGTATGAAAAAAATATTGATTTCAAACACTACGGTGTTTATATTCAAGAAATCTAAAAAAATTCAAAAGGGATTACAGGCATAGGCTATTCCAAAAATGCTGTTAGATGATATTCAACACTATGTTGAGTAATGGACCAGAATCCCCGTTTATATGTGCTTTGTATGGAATTATAAAATTTTGACAAATTAATAAAAAAAAAGTGTTCATTCATACTCTGTTTGATTTTTGTAAGAATAAAATAGAGTTTTGCAAAACGCATAATTACATATTTTTTGGTAAATACTGTAATGTGTTTTATTAAAGGAAAAAAGTTATCTTGTATTTATGATTATTTTTAAACTGATTTACAAAAGTAAAATATTTTATTATAATCCTTTATTTTGTCCACAGATGTTCAACTTTCAAAATTTCAAAGAGACTGAGCTATTTACAACGAGTTCTACACTGGATTTTACACTTTGGTTTTATATAATTCCTATTTAATTTAATAGATATTTAGTTATTAGCTATTAAAGTGTTTGTAAGTGGTAATTGCAAAGATTTTTTCTCTTTTTTAAAGAAATAAAATTCTTTATAGTTAGCAATGCTAAAAGCCATAATCAATAAATTATTTTATCAATATTCTGTTAAATTAACTTATTTTACAAATATATCTAAAAGAACTATTTACAAATCTTCGTAGATTTTAAGTCATACGTTTCTTTGAAAAAATCAGCATAAAGTTTTAATCTTATCACCAACATCGAAATTCGTAAAGATTCCTGATTAACTTCTTTGATTTTTCAAACTTATATATGTATGTATTTATACATTATCTGGCCAAAAAGACAACCAGTTATATGGATTTAGACTGAGGCAATATTAATATGATGTTTGCCCCCCTTTTGCATCAATAACAGCCTGCACACATCTGCGAAGATTTCCCACGAGTTTCTGATAGGTGGCCCTGACTTTACATTGTTTAGGCTGACTTTCCATTGAATAGGTGTCCATCGCAGTTGCAGTGAGTGCAGAATAATTAAAAAAAACTCCTCAAAAGCGAATAAATTTATTGCAAAATTTTATTTTTAAGTTTGCATATAAGAAAATGCTTTTTCTTGCAAAAAAAGAAAAATGATCTTGAGCTTGAATTTTTTGCAGCGATTTCACTATTCCAATTGAATATTTATATTATTTTTCTAGTATGGATTAAATATCGGAAGCGAACATTTTTGCAAATTTTATTATGATTTTAAAAAGCATATATAAATTTTGAACATAATGAAGTTTTTTTCCAGACAAATTACTGAACTTTTTATCATTTAAAATAAATAAATTTTAATTGAACTATAATTAAAAATCTTGTGGCATTCTTTAATACTCTTCAATATTTTTTCACAACATAATTTTTAAAATAATCATATATTTGATTCGTAAATCATTCTATTTAACATACATTTTTAAATTAAAAAAGCGATAATATTTTGTTTGTTTTCATCTTGCAATAAGCAAAATCATGGTCAAAATAAATACTCAAGAAACTTTAAAAATATAAATAAAATTTTAATTTAGCTTTTAATAGAAATCATTCTTGATATTTCTTTTTGAAAACATTGCACTTAAAAATCCTTTTTGCATATTTTTTTCCGGAAATAAGTTTATGTTTGGGAATGGAAATTTCTATCCCCATCTAATGGTATATGCATGCTGTTACTTATTA
Organism: Latrodectus geometricus; assembly: GCA_026290005.1. NCBI lineage: Eukaryota > Metazoa > Arthropoda > Arachnida > Araneae > Theridiidae > Latrodectus > Latrodectus geometricus. Next base: position 363,253 of record JAPDSC010026103.1, read on the forward strand.
ATTTCTCGAATATTCAATAATACTATCTCGTATTGTTCCTTTTCCCATACTTTTCTAAAGATTCTTTATTACCGTTTTATTTAGACAACATTATTAAAATAATAATGTATAATGTATATGTAAAGGAAAATAATTTGGTATATATAAATGATAGATACTTAGATATAATTTAAAAAAGGAAATTTCAAAGCAGATAACTGAGACAATTAAAAACATAATCTAAACTAAGATAAAAAAGAAGTGTTTACAAGAAAGATTTTTTAAAAAATCCTTTTTTTCCTTTTAAAAATACTTAATTTTTTAATAGGAAAAAATGTCATAATATTTAATTTTAATATACATAATAATATTTAACCTTTTAATATATATAAATATATATATTTTTATATATATGTTTGTATGTATTATGTATGTATGTATGTATGTGCGTAAGCGTGAGTGGTGCACGTGTGGTTAATGGCTTAATGAAGAATATGTAACAAAAAAACTACTTGTTTCTTTTTTGATTAAAAAAATCTAGTTAACTGGATTAAGTAAGTTAAAATATTATGCAGCATTTCCTAACTTACATCACATTTATAGTCATATTTTATTTTATTTATAGAAAAAAAACCTATCTCTTTTATTTAACTTCAGAGCATTTTAATCAGTGTAATTTGTAATTAGAATCTTAAGCCTCGGGATTAAAATATATTCCTGTTGTTCTACGAAAATTCCATGATATTTTCATGTTATAATTTACATAAAATTTATACTATAATTTACATTCGGGATGAAAGAATAATACTATTCAAGCTGAAAACTGTGGATAGAGAGTGTCTTGAGTGACAAAACTACGGTAAGGTTTTTAAGACACTCAGACTATTCGATAGAATCCGGTGCAAAATTAAAATGCTCTGAGATGAATTACTTTTAATAGCTATTTAAAAATTTAACTTTTAAAGTTGGACAAAATACCACCGAAATTTAAGCGGTGAGGTGAGTGTCAAATGCAGTTGGAAATTTTTGTAACTTTATTTGTTTGTTTTTATTTTATTTGTGTATTTTTTGCATTACCATTATTGTTTACGCTATTGCAATGATTTCAAATTGAATCATATCAACCTTGATCATTAAATAAACGAATATTATGGCTTAGTGGTAAGATCACTATTAAAGTGCGATGTCTCATTTTAGATCTGTTGAACAAAGGGGGATAGATATTATATTTCTGTGTTATACAGACATACTTTTAGAATAACTGTAATTGAATGGCACAAGTAGAATTATATAAAGACATAAAACCTTAAACATTAATATACACCGATTCAATCAATATGACCAATTTCAGTTTTTGTATAATATGATCAATTTCAGTTTTTGTAAAAAATTGTAGGGAACTCAATCTCTACAATTTTTTCATAGATCCAGTACAGAGTAAAAATTTATGAATCCTCATCTATATGCTGAGAAAAGAATAAATACTGAAACAAAAGACAACAAAACGTGCCAAATGTATCACTTGTCAAGTAAGAAAATTTCATGTAAATACTTTAATCATCCAGTTATTTCATCAAACATCTGATATTGTATCATTTTGATTGGTATTGTTTGGATAGATGATTTCAGTGAACGGCCTCATTACATTTTCTGAGTATCTCACAGTTCCGAAAGAGAGAGAATATATATATATATATATATATATATATATATATATATAACTTATAACGTTCTGTAGAATTTTAATAAAAATATCAGTATATATGAATGCACATTTCATGTTTGTGACATATTAGTGAAAATGCCTGTTTGTTTTTTATAACCAAAATGTTTACAGCTAGTATTGTGAGAACCTTTTATTTGAAATTAAAACAAGAAATTGATGTACACTATCTGTTGCTTGAAATCAGAATAGCATAATTGGAAACGTTAATAAAAAGTCAGTGGAACTGTTACTGAAATAAACACGCTGAAAATGTTTATATTGGCTAATAATTGAGAATAACTAAAATTAATGTTTCATATAATATATTTTTATATAAATTTTAGCTTTGTTTCTAAATAAACATAAAAGTTAAATTTCCTCACTTTTTTTTTTAAATTTGCTTATTTACATCTTGAGTAAAAGAGTTGTTATACTTATTTTAGTAGCAGCAAAACCGATATTGATTTCAGACAGGTAACTAAATAATATATAACAAAATGGTAATTTTAAATAAATGAGTGGCACTATTTCTTTACCCTTTTCCACACCCTATACCTTTTTCCAAAAAATAAATAAATTGCTAAAAAGAAGAGAAGTCATTATTTTCTTATTATTAATGTTTTAAGTTCATTTTCCTTCAAGGATATAATTTATCATATAGATGAAGAATTACCGACAAGTTACCAGACTTGTCATCGATTATTTTCTTTGTTTCCACAAACAACCTAAAACAGGATGGTTTATAGATAATCACAAAAGACTCAGGCACCTAAGTATCGAGTAAAACATTTCTTCTTTTCTTTATCCAATTCAAAATCCTTCATGCATCCATTAGTGAGCTATGAGTTATGGAAATTCAAATGTCAAACAAAACTCCCCACTTTTACAGGAGCAATTATACATTTCTAAACAACCACTGCTATTGATCATGTGAATCATTCTTTCCTAAAAACAAACGGCTGACGGAAAACGAAGGCTTTCTAGTAGGAAGGGAGTACCCCCTCGAGGCACACTCTAGTGTTTTACTCCCATGTAATCTATTACACCCTCCCTCCCTCCATTACGCTGGGGGAGGAGGACTCTGGAAAGCGTGACGCTTGTAGAATGATGTCGATAAGGGGATTAGGTGTATCGGATTGAAAAGAAAAAATAGAAATTGCGGCTGCCTATGAAGGTCATGCTGTGTGACTGGAAAACAAGTTTCTGGATCAAAACTTCCTGAGGATTCTCCTTTTCTTCCAAATCTTCGCCCACATCGCCTCAGAACACACCGGCTCTGGTAGGAGAACGCTTCTCTTCCATCACCTTTGGTTCCGTCAGCTGATAGAAGCTTAGTTTTTCTGGACTTGTATCCACCTTATACCCTTCAATACATCACTTTTGTTTTAAGGTCTGTTGAATTAAACTTTATTTATTCAAATTCTAATATTAAAACATAGGAATCTATGTAAATATTATAATTTATGTATGATTCGCTATGAATTTCGAAAATATTACCTTAAAAATGTATTAAAATATTTCGGAAAATTAAATGAATAACATATTTACAAAATTTATAATGATTGGGATAAACTAATATCTATCAGATATGTATAACTTGTTTTTAGATATATGCTTCAAAATATTATTTCATGTCTACACTGTAACATCTTCAGAAATAGTATTTTTTGATTTATTGTATAATATGAACCTAACTGCCCATTAAACATTTAAAAACCAAATATAAGAGCAAGATAAATTACTTTATTATAAATAAATTATTTATAAATTAAGTTTTCAAAAAGCTCTTATTTATATTACCTTCCGTTTCCAAACCTGATTTTTTTTTTAAAAAAAATTACATTATATTTTATGTGTGAAGATCATATTGAAAACCAATCACAATTTGTGAATAAGTTTACTTTCCTCCAAATGTAAGCACTGGAAATATGTTTAAAAAAGTTTTCTCTAAAACTAAAAAATCGTTTATAACACTTTCATCATCGTCACTTTTTTTACAATGACATTCTTGCTAATATTGTAAAGGCTCAATAATTCACTAAGAAAAGTTTAAAATCTTTTTATTTTTCAATTCTTTTTTACATGAAAACAACAAAGAATTAATTTATCTCAGATATTAAAATAGTTCATTAGAATAATTCCTTTCATGTCACGAGTATGCAAGTGAACTTGGTTAAATTTTTCCAAATATACTAAATCAATCTTTATTATTAAGTAAAACCGTCTTTGTTAACTTGTCAGTATACGCTTAAAACATCAACAGAATTTTAGGAAAAATGATTTTTTATGGGATTATGGTGGTTTAGTTTGTTTATATATATATATATTCCTTTAATATAAAAAAATATCTTAAATTATCACAAAATTATGTATATATTTCTTTTTATACATTTTTGTAAACAAAAAATGCATTAATTTTGTAAAATTTCTCATTATTTGTGACCACTACGACTCGTATATTCAAGTATTGTATTTTATTAGGCATTTTAAAAGAAAGTTTTAAAACTAGATTATAAACAGTATCCATATATAATTACTTTTACAAAAAAAAGCTTACAGATATTTATTATATTATTATAAATATAGAATATACAATATGAAGTTTTATAAGTTGAATATCATTTAATTTTTATTTAAAAAGCTAAATTTACAATGATGAATTAAAGTTTTTTAATTATTTCCATAATAAGAATTACATTTAATAAGTTAATAGCTGTTAAGTATGTTCAGCTTCCCATCTCTCCATAGAACCTGACTTAAATATTAAGATGGATCAATTTTTAAAGTTCAAAAAGAGAGTACGATATATATTCAATTGTTATCGATTAATAAACATCTTTTGAAATGTGATGTTCTTTAATTAAATATATGTATGCATAAATAATTATTTAATATATATATATATATATATATATTTAAATGGATTAATAAAATAATAAGACCCTTTTTAGATTATAGTTTCAATTACACAAGAAATTTCTTCAATACTTGCATTACGTGAAAAAAAAGTATTTCTTTGATATTTGTTATATTTGCATAGAAATGTTATTTAATATTAACATACAATTTAATATTAATGTATAAGTCATTAATAATTAATGAGGTAATGTGGCTAACTGGATACAGTGATGAATATTTTCCAAATTTTCAAGAAATTACTTATTGTTAGAAATATTCTGTACATATTTAATATTTTGTACATTTTTATTTTTTATGCACACGCATATATGTCCTAGTATGCTTAATATTTAAAAATTTTGTATATTTATACACTAATTGTTTTATTTTTTATAAATATAAAGAAATATATGTAGATTACTTTTATAATAGGACAGTTTGCTGCTTCAATTTTATATTTTAAAAATTTTATTTTAGTAATAATGCTGGTATCTTTCAGAAAGATGTACCCTTAGTGGGTTGCACATGTTTATAGAATTTACAAACTAAAAAGACATCTTGACCTGGAAGCAGCAATATTAATTTCTATCGTTTTTAGTTACTATCAAACTTGAATAGAAGAGGCGAAAAATTGGATAGAAAATTACTTACAGATTAAGGGTTGGATTCTATATTTGAGCTGTTATTTTTGAATTTACATTTTATTATAAAACTAAGAAGTAGGCTATCAATGAAGTTTAGAGATGTGTCATAAGATTCGTTCAAGATCGGAGATTTTAAATTATAAACTCTGGTCAAATGATTAGTACAAATTTAAGGTAAATATGGAATACAGTTGACTTTCTAAATTCTCATTTTTAGGTATGAAATAATTTCCGTTGAAAAGATTTTAATACAAATTATAATAAGTAATTTAACTATAATAAAAGCTTTTAATACAAATAATAATAAATTTTTGATATATTTAATTAGTGTTTACATCAATGACTTCCAACTTTAGCTGATGAAAATTTTTAAAAAAAGTCAAACGAAAAGCAAATTAGTTATTCCGGTTTTAATGCGAAGAGATCATCTAAAAAGATCATTTCTTAAGAAACTCCAGAAAGTTGAAACTAACAACAAACTTAATTTTTATTGTTAAGTTATTATATTCTTGATAATGGGAAAATTACTCCAATTTGTTTCGTGAGTTGCAAAATACACTATATAATCATTTTATCATTAATTTTAATTAACGTTTTATTTAATTTTACTAAAATGTGTTTCAAACGAAAAATGTGTGCTAATGATTTTCACTTCAAAATGAAACAATCTTAAGTCAAAAAATGATTAGAAACAAAAAAATTAGGTTCAGATATGTTTATTTTTATATACATCTAATTAATTTTAAAAATAACACTTTTCTCATACAAAAATAAAATTAAACACGACTTAATCAAAGATCTTGTCAACGTATGCGTGATAAGAATGTGATAAATATGCTCTTTTTTTCCTGTTTTTTTCTTTTTTCTTTCTTTACATACGTCAACGAAGTGCAACGAATGAGAGCAAAATATTTTTGGTAGATTGTATTTAGATTATTTAGTCATTATTTTAATTTGATATGTTCTGATTTTATTTGTGAATAATAGTAAATTGTTAAAAAAAAAAGTAATCATTTAAACATTTTTTACGATTTTATCAATCCTTTTTTATGATGAATTAAAATACATTTAAAAAATTTCTTCGTTTTATTTGAGATTTAAAAGTAAATTACTGACTTATGATTTTTATTTTATGGCACAAAAATAATTTTTTATTCTCCCTCTCTTAGGTTTAAAATTTATCACTTAAATACTATTTGTTAAAACAACTGTATTGATTACGCATCATTAACTTCTTTCTAATGTGTTCAGTCTACTTAAATAGAAATAACTTCTTTATATCTTTGAATAAAAGAGGAAATCGGATGAATGGTAAATTGTTTATCTTAATGATGTTTTTGTTTTAGAATATATTATGAGTATTTGGGGATTTTGTATGAATCATGAATGAGAATTATTTTATAAGATACTTGATACTTGTTGTCGCAGAACTGGAGTTATTACTGAATATAATTATGATGTTACTTTTATTACAGCGGTGTTTGAAAAGAACCCAAAATTGAATGTAATTTTAATTATTAAATGTAATTAATTATTTTTATTATTAACTGTAACTAATTATTTTTGTAAAACATGTAAATTTTTTTGCTTCCTGATTTTAAATTTTAGATTTGTAATACATTTGAATGTAAATTTTATACGTTGAGAAATTAGAATGTATGTAATAATTACAGAAATTAGTAGCCAAATGATTAGGAAAATCACACAACAAAATCTCATAAGAAAAATAATTTTTTTTAGAATTATATTCTTTTGATTGTTTTCCAGGAAAAAACTAATAAAATAGGTGATTATATTAAATAAGAAAAAGTGTAGAACTCATGTTTCTTTGATTTAAATTAAATTCTAAAAAATCTCAAATCAATTAAATTTACGATAATATATACAAAGTACATGAGCACTGTACAAGGTAGAAATTGAAGGTGAGTTTTAAGTCAATGAAAGTTTTTCTTAACATATTTACATGATAATGTAAATATCTAATATTCTTAGTTTTCTATATTTTTTTATTCGTGCTTCTTATAAGAGTTATTTAGTAATAACTTTTATTACTTTGCGATAAATAAATGTTTTTAGATAGTAAGTATGTTTTTAAATACTCTTTTTTGAACTTATATTTGAGAACATAACAGGGTTTCAATTCCTAAAATTTGAAGAGTTTTTAGTATAGACATTTTCACTTATTAAGAAACAAGGTTGTTTTTACATTTTATTTTTTGAAATCTCTTCCTCATATTGGTTTATGACATACTAATAAATATCATGACTATTAAAAGGTATCTCCAAATACAATTCAATTTCTTTTGATTTTGTATTAATACATAATGTATATACTTTTTTCAGATGTCGAGTTATGCCTGGTCTGCAATCTTGGCAGTAATTTTAGCCACAATCAATCATGTCTATTCATTAAATCTCCTGAATATTCCACGAGAGAATTATTCCACAAGGGATACAACTCCTCATAGATTGCGTCGCGTTGCTCCAGATCCTAGATCTTTCTTTAGACGCCTTCAAACGCCACCAATGTTTAACAGACCATCCGAACTGCCCACAACTCCTGGATACCTAGATCCAATAAAGAGAGGAGGCCCACCATATTTTTATATCCAACCCATGACAATGGGCAAGAGACAGCGCAGTGGACGAAGATTAGTATTGACTTTGCCAAAGGACAACATCCAGATTTTAAATGCAGAAGCAATGCCAGAACGGGGTCAAACCTTTCTTCCTACTACTTTGACTTTATCCCTTCGAGAGACTGATTCTGATGAAGTTTCCAAGGGACCCGGTAGATACAGCACAACTAGAAATTACGCATCCCAGATACCAAGCCCACCTCGCCAGGCTTCCAGGTAAATTAGCTTAAAATTTTTAAGTTTTTTTTCTTTACTAAAAAATAAAAATTCATGTCATTATATCACCTGTGTAATTTAAATGCAGCAGTAGCGCATAAATTAGCCACTGATATCAAATACAATATTGCATTTTCCCCAGAGAAAAACATATTTCTCATTTTTAAAAAAAGGATCTTCTAAAATAATAACTTTTTTGAACACTTAAAATTATTCATTGTCAATAAAAACACTTGTCACTAATACAGAAAATTATATGTTCTCTATGATTTTTAATTAATTCTATCTTTAAGCATTTTCCTTTTAGACATTCAATAGCTTTAATTTCTGTGCCATATTTTATCTTTATGATGATGTGTAAGTATTTTTATTAATATTTACATAGAAAAAAGAATAAGAAAGAAATAAGGGGATACAGGTAAATATTAATTTACTGCATATATCACCTATTTGTTCATAAACTGCTAGAGTCACACTTTTACACCTAGAAATCAGGTAAGCAAGTAATTTGTAATATGTTTACTTTTTCATATACAGCTTCTTTGCCACAAAATTTATTTTTATCTTATTAATGATATTTTTAAGCAGTTGCACAACAAACTATTTTAATTGTATGACAAAAAATTCTTTTTCATATTATTCAATTTATAAATGATACCCATTATAAATATTTTTATTATAAATTGAGTTTTTTAAAATTTTATGTCTAATTAATCATTTTTATTGTTGTTATTTTCAATATTTTTATTCATATCCAAGTTATTTATAAGGAGTCAATTTCATTCCTTAAAATATTTCAAGCTTTTCAACTGAAATCTAAAACATTTTTTAATTTAAAATAATTCTATAATGACTTAACCTAATTTTTGTTGATTGATAACAATCATCAAAACCAAAAATTTTGAAAAATATTGCGCAGTAAATTACTTTATAAGAAGGCCAGTTAATTCAAAATCTTACAACAGACTTCATGGTTACCTAACAGAAACATTTAACTTTACATAACTTTTTGCACCTAAATAAAACGTTTTTTTTTATATTTTAAATTGATGTGATGTTGTTGATATTACAGTTTAAAGCAATTACTTTATTTTATTATTATTAGCAATTACTCTGTTCTAAAAATGTTTCAGTCTGTTAATCAATTATCATAATTCCCAAAATATCGAGATACTTTTTCTCGCATAGAAGAATTTTAGAATTATTTAACTTTAACTAATAATTTATTAAAAATGGTTATTAATAAAATCGATCGTGAATTTGGAATGCCGTATTATCCTGGTTTAGTTAAGCTGGATTATTAAAAATTATTCGTTGGAGAAAAAAAGCTGAAAATATGATTGTCATTTGAGTATTTCTTATTATGTATGTAAATGTGAAACTAATTATTATAAATGTAAAATATATTTTTTTTTAAAAAATGAATTAAATTTTTACTGACAAAAATTTTAAGAACTTATGTTATAAGCGAAATATAATAATACTTTTTTCACTTATGTACATAAGAATTAAAATGAAATTTCTGTGGATTATAAATGGTGAAATAATCTTATTATTTATGCAGGTTGCATACTTATACTTTCTTTTAGAAATGAAACCTAGTAAGTTTAGGCAAATGATACTAATTTAGTAATTTATTTGTAAAATCAAAAATTCGTTTACAACTTTTCTTTTCTTGTTTGTAAAATTAGTTTTTTATGCTTGTACTATATTATCATTACTTTTCTCCACTATTAAATTAAGTATTTAAACTTGGCTTTATTATAATTTAAAAATTAGTGTTGTTAATTTAACTCGGTAAACTCTTTCAGTTTACTTTATTTATTTCATTTCAATTAAAAAATATGTTTTAGTTTTTATCATAACTATATTGCTTAAAATACTGTGTAGTATTTAGTTCACTATTTTTAACTATATTGTGGATAGTTTATAAAATATTGTATGTATGCATATTTTATTTGATCATAAATAATTATTTAAACAATTCAATACTATTTTTTAAGTAAATATACTTAAAAATATTGAGTTCTAATTTTTACATAAAAACCATATTCATGATGCATAGTTTTTAGCAAAAAAATTGATTATAAGGGCAATATAAAAATTTTTAAGGAAATAAAATTTTTTCAGGAATTTAATCATCACTTTAAATAAATTTGGAAACTTTTATTATTTAATTTGTAAATATTTTTGTTTACAATAATAAAATTTTTTAATGTAAATAATATAAATTTGGTTTATTATAAAATTACCATTTTTCAAGTGAAATAAATGAATTTTTTGAATCCTTAAAGGTTACCGAATTCTACCAATCTTTCGAATATTTTGCAGGAAAATAAAAAATAAAACAATACTCATATTTTTATTATTAAAAGTCATTGAAGTTGAATTTAAAAGTATTTTGTTGAAAAAAAAAACAAATATGAAATTATTCGAATTAGAAAGAAATGAAAAAACTTATTAAAAAAATGAATTAAGTTTCGAATCAAATAAATACTTTTTAAGTTCATTTTTTTTATTTAAACAATTACTTATACAAAAACCATTTGAAAGTGCAGATACAAATTTCAAACAATTATTTACTCAAACATACATCAAGCAATTTTGTTTCATATGAAAATGAAATAAAAACATTTTAGAGTATAAATAATAGCTGAGAATCGATTTCGATTGCTTTTTAAACTTTTAAAATTATTACTATAGGAATATTTCTTCATGCAGTTTTCCGTTTATTTTTATCGAACCATTTTACAACGCATACTGTAAAAATACACTATTCTTCAAACAATTTAAGCTGTTGCATGTATGTTAAACAAGAAATTTTGGATTTAAATTTCAGAAATAAAACAAAATTTCTTTGAAATAATGCAAAAATAAGAAATAATCATTTACACTGTAAAATAAAATTAACTCATTACAGCTTCATTAGAGATGTATAAATAAAAAGTTAATTATAATAAAAATACACAGATGAAGCTGCTTTATTTAAGCAACTGTTTCCGAAATTGTATAGAATAACAAAATTACCCGTCTTTTTCGAAGTATTGCTTTTAGATAATTCACTGAAGAATCACTTATGCTATAACAATTTATTGTGTAACTATTTATTATAGAACTATTAAGGGATTGAGGTTATTTACAATAATAGAAATTAATCTTTTAATTTAAAAATATCTCTATTGTGTAAATCAAGCGCTTCTTTATGAATAATCGCTCCATTGATTCAATAGAAGTTTTTATTTCCCCAAACTGCAGTGGCTCAATTATTTTGAAAGTTATAATAATGATTATTTGCAAAAGAATATTTTTTGTTAGTAAATTTAGATTACCCAAATCTTGTTCTTTGTGAGTTCTTAAATATGTGTTAATTGAGGATTAGTAAAGCTTTAAATAGCATTTTGCGTGGTTGAGTAAACGCAAATGAGCTTCTTCTTAAAGAGTGTATTATGTACTAGAAAAATACGCATAATATTGTGTGATGAAAAATGATTATTTAGAAAAGTAATGTTTATTGTGAGTAATTTTCCGCTTGAAATTAGCAAAAAAATATTATATTATTTATTAATTAAATCTAAATGATGATAATTAAAGCTGATTGATCATTTAGCTTAAATTGATTAACTAAAGCTAAATGATAAAAAAATTTATATTTAATTTGTAGTGATAATTAAATATATCTATTATTGTACATGTAAAAAGTAAGTATATGTAAAAGAAAGATTAGCTTTACTACCTCTTTTACAAAAAAGTTTATGTAAAAGAGGTAGTAAAGCTAATTTATTTCTATACATATAACAAATAATATTTTTGTGAGCTTCATGGCATTGAAATTGTAGTAAATAATTTAAAGATTTAGTTTATCGATATGAAATAACTCTATGTCAAAATTATTAAATACACATGACTTTAATTAAACCAATATTCAAATATTTTATGGCAAATGATCAATTAAATACCAAAATATTAGAGTAGTTGTCGCTTATTTTTATTGCATTATTTAAGTAATAGGAAACACAGGCATTACAGATAGTTTTCGGCTTCCTGCCTTTAAAATATCTTGGCATTTCCTTACATATATCAAAGATAAATTTTAACACCAGCATGTGTGTGTGTGACATGAGAATGTTAAAAATTACAAAAAAAAAAAAAAAAAAAAAAAAAAAAAAAAAAAAAAAAAAAAAAAAGAAAAGAAAAATTAACAAAACATTAAAAGTAAATGAAGAAACTACATGGTGCGTTATTAAAAGTCTAATTTACTGTAAATTTACATTACTCTTCTTTAGATAAACAAAAATTTATAACTAGATGCAGATGAATGATCAAACTTGTTTATTGACAATAATACAAAAACTGCATCCTATAAAAAGGCAAACGAAAATGTATGAAAAACAGTAATTTTTTTCTAACGAAACACAATAAAAGAATTCATGTGTGTAGAAATATTTTTTAAACTTTGTTGTACAAGAAATTATAATTTTATACAATAATTTTTAAAGGCTATCATGGTCAAGAATTTTATTTATAATTATTATCTCGCATTTATTAAAATAACTTATTTCATATTTCAAACTATCAGTACATTTTTAGAAATAAATTAAACATCAATTCTTATTAATTTCCATCAAAATAGTTGAATGATTTTAAAATATAGTCCACTTACTTCACAGAATTTAACCGTGAATTTAAGACACTTAAGTTTTGTTCAACATTTATTTAAAAACTTATTAAAACTAATTTCACATTGGATTAAAATCTATATTAAATTATTAGATTAATCTAGACTTTAATCCAATGTGAAATTAATTATTTATGCATTCTAATACATATGGTGTCATGTCTTAACTTTAATCATGTCTTAAATGATTGAAGTTAAGACATGATGCTGCTTAACTTTATTTTTTAAAATTCGACTTTTTATATAAGAAAATGCTTTTTGTTTCAAATATGCTGGAGCAAAAATTTTCTTTTCAAATAAAAAAAATATTATTGAAATAATTTATAGAGTACACCTTTAGAGTTTCAAAAGATCATATATAATATATATAGACATTTTATCTTGAAACTCTAAAGGTAATAAACTTGAACATGTAATTCTTACGTGTTTTTCGAAATAATATTATCAATTTCACTTAGCTTTAATGGTTTGCCATAAAAATGTTCCCCATTATACTATTCTTAATTGCTTTATAACTTATGAAAAGTTTAAGGGTTTTTTTTTATAAATTTATACTCATATTTTATCTTGTTGTTATCTTTAATCTCCATGATCAAAATATAAAATACTATAAAAAAAGTTCAGTTTATTGTGTTTATGTGAAGCAGCTGAATAAAACTGATTACTTTTGTGATTCCTGATCAATCATATATAGTTTAAGTTAGAATGATTAAATCACAACTATCAGTCAATGTGCCATCTCTAAAGAGTATTTTATGGCATGGCCACTAAAAAAGAATTTTTTTTTAAAGAATTTCTTAAATATTTTTAAAATTGACAATATGTTCATGAATTGTTGAGGAAAAATATTAACACGTATATTGAAAGATTTCAAACCTTAATTAATTATCAAGTTTCGATCCCATTTCTTTCCAATTACAAATGAGATACCATTATCAATTAATCTATTGCATTCCTTTAAGCTTAATTATATCAAAATAAATTATTAATATTAATGCATTGATGAAGAACAGGGAATTATTTTACAAGAAATAAAATGGGATTGTTTTTTTAGAAAAAGAGAAATTCCTGTGCCTATTATGTGTGATATAATTTTTAAATTACTGAATTAAAAGATAAATTTCATATTACTGTTCTTAAAATGAAAATATTCACATTTAAGAAAAGAATTGATTAAGTTATACCCATTGTAAACTATTTTTAAATTTTATTTCAAATAGATTTTAGAATAATCATTAAAAGAAAATATATTTTGTTTAATATTTTTCATGTTGAGCCAAAGAAGCACAATATGTTTTACTGTCGATATTCTGAAATATTACCATGAAAATTCACCATGCGACGTTTTTCTTCTTCACAATCTAAGAAAGTCGAAAAAGTATTCGTGATTATTTTTCGGGTTTGAATTAACTGAATTGGGAGATAATCATAGAGAAAAAAGAAAAATAATTTGGTGTATATATTTATCAAAAGGTTTTGTCAGAATAAAAATTAAAAAACAAAGAGCTTTTCTATAAAAAATATTTAAATAAATTTTAGCATTGAAAAATATAGTAAATATCAAAAATTATAATAAACTTTTGAATTTTTTTTGGTCCCCTTCTAAAATTAAATTTTCTGAGAAGGGATCAAAGATAATTACCCTCTAAATAATTTAATTAGCCCATTTTAAAATTTAAGTCTAATGTGCGTAATTTATATTAACTTATTTAATATTAAAATTGGAAGTATCCTCATATTTTTCTGGTATCTATTACCATAACGCAGAGATTACAAAGATGCAATTTTTTAAACTAATAGTTATATTTCTAAAACTAATATTTTGCTAATGAGAAAAAGTATCAGCTTTTAAGAGGCAAATAAATAAATAATGCTCTTGGGCACATTTAATTAGTCATTCTTTTTGTAAATTAAAAATTTGCAGCTATCAAATAAATAAGCATTAAGTTACTTTTCAGAAAATTTTGGCAACCTATAATATTTTCTTACGTTTTTCGGCCTTTTTATTTAGATAATGTTTATTTGTTTGTCTAACAGTTCAATGAAACATTTAATTTATTTACAGGTTTCATTATGGCTTCGTTCCCGTTTCTCATTCTGGAAGCGAAGAAGAAGAAAAGGGAGATCGCAAACTGGGTCGATGGCACAAAGGTGAGGTGTCTTACGAGATGGATGACCTTATTGGATCATCTGGAGGTCACGTGACTGTCATCAAAGCTCAGACAGGGGGTCAACCGAAAGTAGTGCACGCAAGGAAAGTCATGAGCAGCGGCGGTTCTTACAAACCCTTAAAAGCCATAATTATTGAACCAAAAGAAATAGAAGCTAAACGGTAACCAGTATTTCAGATATAAATTAGCACTTGTTGGAACAACCATGAACTAAAAACTAGATAAAAAACTGCATCACCATAAATTGATTTGCTCATAAAATTGTTTATATATATATACGTACATAAATATAAAAAAAAAAACAATACTTGAATTTTAAAATATATCCTGATGTTAATACCATATATTACCCATAGATAGCAGCACTGAGGAAATATGCACGGTTTAAAATTGTATCTTTTATTATAAATAAATCTCTCAAATATATTTTCAGAATCTTGTATATATATATTTTCTTGTAAAATTAATGATAAAAATATGTTTTACATAATAAATTGAGAATAGTGACAGTGTTTATCCAGCTTTTATTTTAATTAAAATACTGTGATGATATTCGAACAAATTATAACAGGTACTATTTTCTTACATCTTATCAAAATGAAAGTATTTCTATATAAAAAATGAACTGTATTTCCAGGATAAATCGAGTTTGATAAAAGCAAAATAAATTATTGTAAACAATAAATATGATACAGCTTATTATGTGAGCTATCTGCAAATAATCGCTTAGTGCCTAAAGTTTAGTAATAAAAGAAATGCTACATGACAAAAGTTGATCTAAAAGTTGAGGAAATATATATCTTCAATCCATTTTGGAAAGACATGCTTTATCAATGGCGATTTTTTTATTCGCATTATCTGTTTAAATTTATTAAGACGGAGGCGTTAGTTTTTATTTTTCTTCGTTTATTTCTATGGAAACAACGTTTTCTTCCACTTTCTTCCGAAACATTTTTGTATCGTATATCACCATATCTATCTCATTGCTTATAGTAAGTGTACATTCCAAAATATGACGCTTCAAAAAAATACGTACTTCAATAATATTTACAGCTGTTTCCATATATTTCACATAAGTTTTAAATGTGAAAAATATTAATCAAGTATCAGGGTGGTTAAGGACTATAACTTCAGCACTGTTTTATTTTTAGCAATAGCAAAAAATTACAACACTCTTTTTCCATTTTTAGGAGGTCATCATAGCTCTTACTAACGTATTACCCACTGTACAACTCATTCACAGAAACCTAAATGGATTCAATTCATTACCATAAAACAAAAAATCTTCTGTTTTCTCTTAAATAATAAAATAGGAATTTTCTCCTTATGTGAAACGGTTTAATTAAAAATTATAACCGAAAAAAGTTATTTGGTTCTTTATTTTTCCATAATTTATCAATACAAGTTTTATGCCTCTTAGTATGATGTATTTTAAACTTTTTGTACAACTCATAAAGGAAAGTATTTTGCAAAAATAATTATCTGAGACTCACTGCTTAAATTTTGCAATCTGTTTAGTATACAGTTCTGAATGGTTTTGCTGATTTTCTTTTTTATTTTAAATTCTTTTAATTTTGACTAGTTTTTCTAAGCAGAAATTTTTTTAATATGATGTATTTTAACTTAGGCAATAAATTGTTTCAAGTTTTCTATTACTTTTCCAGTGAACGGAATAGTTACATTTCGTTAATTTTTGTATGAAATCACAATATAAACGTAAAAAAAAACTATTGGATGTATTAATAATGTTATTTTAATTTTATTTTTCTTAGTATTAGAGTGATTGAAACGGAAACAGAAAATGTGAGCACCACCAAAGCCCGCGTCATCAAACCTCAAGAATCCATGGTCACAACAGCCATGAAAGCAAAAGTACGTCCTGTATCTTACAAGAAAGGAGTTTTATCCAAAAGTAAGGGTGAAGACTGGGCAGCTTCAAATATACATTTTTCCAAAGCTGAACCTCCCATGCAAGAAGCAGAAACTCAACTTCGAGGTGAGGAAGATATGCCACCCATGGAACTCAACTGTGGCGGAACAAATGATCTTGGTTGGTGTGATTTAGGAGCTAATTATCCGAGGTAAAAAAATTTATTTGCATTTGAATTTGCTGTTATAAAATAGAAATATGCAAAAAAACATAGATGACACCTAAAATTTTGTTGAAAATATTGAATTTTAAAAGCTCCCTGTTTCGCTTATTAGTAGATACAATAGGGAAAAAAAATGATAAAATGCAAAAAAAAAAAAAAAAAAAAAAAAAAAAAAAAAAAAAAAAAAAAATTACTATTAATTTGTTTTTTCGATTTTAAAAATGGTAAAAAATTATATGTGAATAAGAAATAATAATACACTTGTTTCCTAACCGCTCATCAAAATTTTAAAATATTCTTATTAATATGCTATTAAAAAGAAGCGCGATTTTCTCAAATACTGCAATTATTTTCTTTCAATATGACACATCCATTTCAAGTAAGAGATTAAAGTCCATTTTATCCATTTGATTAAAGTCCATTTTATGTAAAAAATCGAAGTGTGTAGTATTTTATGAACTTTTTAATGTGTCATTTCTATTTTCATCCAAAAACGTATACCACCTGGAATACATTCATTTATACTATTCAAGCTGAAAATCGTTTATTATATATTAATAAACGACCTAATTAAATATGCTTATATGCCTTAATGAAATTTCATTTCATAGTACTGGAACATTTTAATAAAAATGCATGCATGTTATGTTCAATAATAACTAGTAATGTACAAACGAAATGTTGGGGGAAACTTTTTTCTCCTAAGAATAGTTATTTTGAGCCCTTCTACTACAATTTATTAGTTAATGTTATTAAGATATAGAAAAATATTCTTTATTTAATCTCTCAGAGTTCGAAAAGCATTCCCTGAATAATTTTATAAAGCGGTTTTAATTTGAAGTGTCAAGATATTTGCGAAAATCTGTTTTGTCAAAATTCAGATTTAAATTGTTGTTTGCCATTTTGAGAGAAAATTTTATTTAGATTTTTTGCTTCGGTGGAATGAGACGTGGATATCAAATATAAGTTTTTTTTAATTAATTCTGTAATTAATATATATATATATATATATATATATATATATATATATATATATATTATAATTGAAAGATGTGTAAGAGAAATGATACATCCAATGAGAATGATTTGTATAAATAATGATAAACTCAATAGTTATTCTTCTAAAGGTTTTATAATAAAAATTTTTAACATTCAATTTGAATGATTTTCTGTGTCAAAAAATTAAAATTACTTCAAGATATTAAATTAATAAATAATATTTGTAATTTTTTATAGAAGTATTAAATTGCAGAGCTATAGCTTGAAAATAATGACTTTCAGAAAAAAAGATTCAATTAAAAGTAATTAAAATGCAATTTAAAAAGTACATTGATGTCTAAATTTTTACAATATTTATTTGACCGTTATTTTAGTTAATATTATTATTCGAACAACGATTTTAGTTGTACTACATCTTATGATCAAAATACACTATTTAAATTGCTCCAGATTAAATAAATTGTTATAATTATTTTTAAGTTTATACTTATTTATATTTTTATTATACTTTTTGTTATCAACTTTTGTTGAAATAGAAATGTGTTCATTGGTGTACAGATAGGTTTCAACTCCAATGTTGTAGTATAAATATTCTTTTATGTAAATGAAATAGCCTTGAAAATTTTAGATTTTAAAAACTTTAAAGCAAATTTACGGCAAATAAATAGGAAGCTTTAATTACGACTCTCCTATTTGACACTTTCCTATTGTTTTCTAGTGCTGAAGTTTCTCAAATAATGGACGTCTGTGAGGAACTTGTGAGTCGTATGTTTGTTGAAGTTCCTGAAGATACAGGGGTCATGGAGGATGTTGCATCATATTCCCTGTCCAGAAATATTACTCATCACAGAGATGGAGATTCTTTCTGGCCTTGGAAATCACATTCCACTCATTTCCAAAAGAGCCTCTGCGATTTAGAAAGAGACGTTATAAGACCTAGCTTTGCTCAAGATATAAAAGGAAAATGGCACGTCATTATTCAGACTGAAGCTTTCCCGCAGAAAGTAGCTCTTGAAGTTTGCAAGTAAGCTTACTTTATTTCCTTAAAGTCTTGAATAGTTTAAAATTAGTTAACATGATCAGAAATGAATATTTTCAATTCTGATCAGTTTTATTAAGTTCCTTCATTTTCAGTCATTGTTAACTCAATAAATTTTAAATATTTTTAAATAATCTAATTGGTTAAAAATATATGAAAGTACTGAATGTTCAATGGATTTTTAAATAGTTTAAATAATCATGAAAGTTAAAGGATTTTAACCACATATTTATATATGATTTTTATAAAGTATATTATTCTTTTAATAAAGGTTTATAGAGAAGAAACTATATTTTCATTGTTAAAGAACAAAGTAGGTAAAAAAAATTTGCAAAACTTCGTAGGAAACTGCCTACTTATTTAGACAAATGCTTGACTAAACACAGCCCTAGATTATGAGAATACACACAACAATTACATCCTCCTTCCATTTATTAAACTCTGAGGGAGATTTTTAAATTTTTTTATTGATTAAATTTTCTGAATCTTCTTTGTCAATCAAAAAACATAAATTAAATTATTTTACCAAAAATTTCTTCTTGGTGAGAGCAACTTTTCAGTTTAAGGTAATTTCTTCAATTTTTACAACTAAGTTTTGAAATTTTTATTTTCAAGCAGTTTGAACTATTAAATTTAAAATAAATTTATCGGATTTTCGTATTATATATATATATATATATGTATATATATATATATATATACATCATGTATACATATATATATATATATATATATATATATATATATGTGTATACATGATGTATATATATTTATGCATTTATAGAGTTTGAATAATTATCTTTTTTTACTGAGGAAATCATACCTTTATGCGTTTTCAGCAGAGCTTGTATTGTTTATTTTTTTTTATTTCACATTAAGAGAGTTCATAAATTCATAATTTTAAGAAAATGGATTTAATTTTATAGAAATATAAAATATGATATAGTCTCTTAAAACTTGTCCAGTAAAATATTTTGTGAAAGTTACTTGCAATTTTAAAAAAATGAATAAATATCTTATATACATATGGCATTTTTATTAATATATTATTAAACTTATATATTCGCGCGTAAGAATTTAATACTCATGAATTCTATTCTAATAACTTAATAAACTTCATTTTCTTGTAGAAAACCTGGAGAGCCTTGCAATTCAAGTAAACTCTGTGGTACCTCTAAGACACAATGTGTTCAAAAATACAGCCATCATCAGTTAATCAGCTTTGATCCAGAAAGCGCAGAAACTTGTCCATATGTGCGCCTATATAAATTCCCAACATCATGTGTTTGCAGACTTGAACAACAAACCAATTAAATCATGTCCTCGTGATTCTAAAGAGCTCCCATTATACTTTAATTAGTGGATAAAAAAACACCAATTTCCAAAGGACTTATTTCAGTTTCTTCCTGTATTCTTCCTGTATTCCCACTTATGAAATAATCAACTTCAATTCAATTCATTAAGAATAACTTTTTATATATATATATATATATATATATATATATATATATATATATATATTCTGAATTATAATATGGGAGTTCCTTAGAAAAATCGCAATTCGTTCAATGAATATGAATATTCCTTATATATGGTATCCGTCAAATGCACTTATCGAAATTTCTTTCTATCCACACTAATATTTTAATACACATTTTTGTTAATTCATGATATTATATCATACAGAATAGTGCTGTGCACAATCTCTGTGATTGAAAAGTCATTTTTACATTCGATATTTATTTTAAATATACAGTTACTTTTATTTAATACGGACGAAGTCTAAAGATTTTACTAACTTCAAAAAGTAAGTAAAATCTTTGGATCAAGATGATGGGCTACCAAATGCCAGTAAACAAACATCAAAGTTGTTTTTATCGACATAGCTGGCTATGGCGATATATTTACAAATATTTATCATTGATATGAAGCATTTTCTTAAATATTGTTACAGTTCTTAACATTTTATATATTTATCCTATCGATGATATATTTACTACATTTATCTCATTACATTTACTTGTATGAAAATAAGCAGGTCTTATGTCATTTTTTTTCATATATATATATTTATATACAATTTTGTTTGCCACAATAATAATTGTTTGTCAAAGAAACATTTCTTTGGGAATAACATTAAATACTCTATTTTTGTAAATAACCAAAGTATGTAAGATTTTTTTCATTTCGTATGTTAAAAAATCTCAACAATTCTTTTATTAAATTATGGAATCTTTTTTCTAATATAAAAATGATAAATATTACATTACACCTAAATAGAATTTATTTTTCACATGCTATTTACAAATAAAGTATTTGATTTTACCTTAAGCTTTGTTATTTTATTATTAGCCTTCATATTCATTTTCAGCTTGAAGCATTCATGAATTCAATAATTCATTGTATAAATAATCTGAAACCGTAAAATTGATTATCATATTAATATATGTGGTCTTTCTTGTCCTTTGAAATAATTTGTAGTTACTAGACAATTTGAATATACTGCATATAAGTGTATTAATAGAAAAGATAATGTATTTGCTTAAACAAATACTTATTTATTATGCTGTCAAAGAAAATACACTCCTCGAAAAATGCTATTTGTGGTATAAATTATTATGTTATAAAGTCTGGATAAAGTATGGAACACACACAAACTTCTTTTGGAAAAATAAACACATAAAAAATCTTGTAATTCAAACAAATAAGACAATGAAATACGTAAATTGAAAGGAAATAGACGAATTTTTAACTTAAAATAATTTATTCGTTATAAAAGAATAATAAAAGTAAAAAAAATAAGATGCATGTGTGTATATATATCGATAGTTCAAAATTTCGTTATCATGTTAACACAATAAAAAAATCACATATATGGAAAAAATAATGTGCTTATTTCTGAAAAAGTAAGCACTTCCAAATCTTAAAATCTTGCTGTTAGTTCATTATACTTTGAATTCCTTTTCAGAATTCAACTTTAAATGTTGAACTCATCATTCCATTTCTCACGTTTAAGAATCCACTGGAATGACTTCTGCCCACACACCATTTTTAGGATTTATTGATGCTTGGGCAATTTTCAATTCAAGATCTTCCTGCAAAAATACATAAAAAAAATTATAACATTATGGATTATTCAATGTATACTTTAAAATTTGTTTTAAAATTTTTTTTACGTTTATTTTATTTAAGTACAGTGGGAAGTAATAATAGTTTCTTAATACGAAAGATATTTTACGCAGAATATGAAACCTATCTACTATTTAAAAAAAAATAAATAGTTTTAAAACGTAGCATTTTCCATTAAATAAGATAAATTCAACAATTAAATTTTTTTACATAAAATTTTCACAATTAGAAAAGAATACGCAAATTATATCCAGCTTGAAAATTATGAAATAATTTTGTGATAATAAAATAATTGGTAATAAATCCAAGAGAAGAGAGATAATTATTGTTATCAACTTTTTATTTACATCTAGAAATATGCTCATGAATTAAATTGGAATGCAGTTTTCATAGATATATAAAATAAATTTATATATTGATTAAATTAAATATAATTAAGGGAATTTTAAGAGGGAAAAGTCATGGAATACATACTGGAAAGGATTTCTTTTTACACGATAATGTACAACTTAATGTGGCAACCCCGGAATAAATTATCGAATGTCGACTGAAGTAAAAGTATTCATCCACTTTGCCTCTATAATTATCTCACACTAATTACGAGTGTCGATGAGGCAAAATTTTAGGAACAAACAAATATTTCAACTGTGTTATACACATATAGAGGGAATTTTTATTGGATGATCCAAATCATTCCTTGTGATTCTCAAATCAAGTTAACGATTTTGATTTGTTATTACATTGGAAAATTTCATTATTAGGGACCTTGGAAGTAATAGATGGTTGCAAAGAACCTGCAACTAGTTAAAATAATTATTTATTGTCAATCATTATCCTTAGCTAAATCAAACTATCCAGATAATAAGACATAAAATAATTCTCATTATTTTTCATGGAACTAACTGGGTATTATTACATTATATATATATATAATGTAATAATACGCTGACGCAGTGTTTTCTCTCTGTTAACGTTAAATATTCTATGCACATGTCATTTCTCTCACTCAATAAGACAGTCATTCATGTTGGCTAACATCTGAAAATATACATTTTCCGTACATTCTTGACACTGTATCAAAAAAGTTAAATTTATAAATATTTCTAGAATGAAGTGCCTTCAAGTCTACGCTCAAAATTTCCCTTATGTAAACATAATGATGAAGAATTTTAACGAGAATCATTTATATACAAATAAAAGCTCGAACAATGCACTGTCTATTTATGCATTTCTTACATAATGATGTTGATAGCGGGATGTTTCCATATTGTTTTAACATTATTTTTGCTCTTTAAGGCACGATATGATGAAATGGGAATAATTAGTTGATTTAAAACTTGATAAAGATATTCAAGGTTGGTAAGAGTAAAAAAATGAAATTGAATGAGACTCGTGATGAAGTCAAGAAGTATGTGCAATGCGTGTAGGAAAATACATATTTATCTCATTTAAACATGTTTCATAAGAATTAAATTAAAAGCAAAGTTGTGTGTATGTTTTCTCGGATATTAAGAAGTCATTTTTCAAAAGTAACATAAATTTTTATTTAGAGTTCTCAGAAAACTGTTGTAAAATATAAAAAGATAACAACAAAACACATTTATTTAACTAAAAATTTTCATAAAATTAGTACCATTGAGTGTTACAAACAAGGTTCATAATTATCCTACACCATAAGAATAATTCATCACTAACATTATTTTGCGTACAAATTTATTTTTAAACTATTACAAGCAGTAACGTTAGCATTAACTGACATTAGGTTTAATTAAATAATTTTTAAATATTCATAATTATTTTTATTATTTTCTTCAAGTGATTCATATTTCTTAAATAAGAGTGTCAGAAACGTAGCTATACTTACTTTATCAGTTTTCGAGCAACGTTCTAATTTGTATCCTGCAAGTAATCTGGCTAGTGTTAACTTAGCTTCCATGAGAGCAAATCTCATACCAATGCAGTTTCTAGGGCCTGCTCCAAAGGGTTGAAATGCCAGTGGGTTGATCTTAGATTTATTTTCTGGGGCAAATCTAAAGACAATACAAGGTGAAATTTACATTCACAATGTATGTAATGTACACTGGAGGGAATATTTAATTTATGGTAAGTCATTCTCTTAAACTTTTTTATTCTGGACATAGAAGTAAAATTATTTTACACATTTTAAATTGATAGAAATTAACACTGCTTTTAAAGAAGACTTAAAATTTCAAAATTTATATTTTACTATTTAAAGTACGCAAAGTAAGTTTCTAAACACATAATACTTAATTTTCTATCAAAATCAATAATTCAAATTAGGGAATTACTGAAACATTCACAGCTAAAATAATAAATAAACCTTTCTGGTTTGAATTTTTCAGGCTCTTCCCATAACTCGGGGTCTCTGTGTATGTTGTACACAGCCACTTGCACAGCAAATCCTTTCTTTAGACGGAATTCACCATAATCTGTATCCTGAGAGCATTCTCTGTTCACAAATCTATTCAAAAAATTTCCGAAAAAAAGTATTATTTACGATAAGAATAAAATTGTCATTATTGCATAAAAAAAGTGTATAACAAAAGACATTCCTATAAAGAAATATTTGTTTTAATTTATCGGCAAATACATGCGCAATTTGAAAGATACTTATTTCACTGCCATGTGAATACAGATACACTTTCACAAAATACATTATATACAAGATTGTGAAATCACAAATAATTTTTGCAATTGAAAAAAGAACTCGCGAATGTTAGTAATATAGATATAAAAGTCATTACAATTTCCATTCATGATGATAATTGATAATAAATAATTCACGAAAAAACTTTATTACGCGCCGCCTATATCGTAAATGTAAGACGCGATATGCGTAATGGCATCATAAAAGGTCTGTTGAAGTTTTGCTGAATCTTGGCATCACAAACTAAACAAATAGGTACTATAGTCTTAGCACAACTACTCAGTCATATAAGATATCAAATTTCTAGTTCTACACAGTTAATTATAATGCATGGACAGAACTAAATCATTGAATCATGCTGATCAAGAAATGGCTCAACCTATCATTCCTTTTTATACTTGACTGATCTTTATCTTGTGAAAAAGTCGCTCCTGAGAGTGGTCCATGAAAAACAAAACGAGGTTCTTAATTGTACTATTGAGCTGTTAGTTTCATTAAACTAACCATTCGAAGCCGTAAAAAAAAATTCACGCTCCAAGCTAACATCTAACAGATGATAAGTACCGCATCATTTCATATGAAAGACTGTTTGACTCATTGCTTGCGATATATTTAAGCAAAAATGGACATTCTCAGAATTTAAACAAAATCTTGATTCATCATTGCTATTGACTATTTTTTATCAATCATGACGCAAACTCTATCTATTTATATTTGGAAACATATTGCTCAATATTTTTATCTAACTTTTCACAGGATGTAACAAAGTGCATCATCTTCTAAAGCAATATTTCCCAATACTTCATATGCCACTGACCCCCTATATACTTATACTTTGTAGAATTTTTACCTCTAAAAGAAAATGAATGATTTTTATTTGAAATAAAAAATATATTCACATGCATTTGAAAACATATTTTGCTTATACTATATACTGAATAATTATAATATGAAAACATACAGATAGTTGAATTTTAAAAACAATAAACGTCGGAATATTGTTTTAATAAGAAACTCATAGTACACAATTCTGCTTTAACAGACACAGAATTTATAGCATGTAGAATTTCAAAATTAAGGTTTTTCTTTTTGAAATATTATAGAATGTTTCATACTTATGAAGCGAAATTTATAAATTCATGTTTCATACTTGATTCAAATAAAGAAAGGAAATGCTATCCGAACTGAGAACCTTAAGATTATTGAAACTGAAGCGTTATTACGTGTAACTACTAGCATACATTTGCGACGTAACCTGTGATATTTCTTCTATAAGACAAATATATGATTATAGGCATACTTAAATATATACATTTTGACAATATAATTAAAATGAGAAATGTTTTTGAAATAAGCTATTACTAATGGGACAAATTTAATATAAAATTGTAAACTTAATGTAAGATTCCATAGCATTTAATAAATTTAAACTAACGTCATACCTCTATTGCTGATTCGATCAAAATTTGCTATTAGATTCTTTCTGAATAGCTCAAAAAAATCTTAAGAGTCGATAGACCAGATCTTGGGAATGATTGTTCTAAGGTAGTAATTTAGAATTCCATGTCTTTGATTAACACAAAGAGAATTTGAAGGAAATTAGCTACTCAGTGATAAGCCCAGAATATTAAGGGACTATATTGTATTTCCTACGAGAGCATCATACTCAGAAACTGTTTGCTAACATGATAAAATGAAAAACAATGCCAAAACAAATCTTCCTAGAAGTTAATTAGATGAAATTCTTTAATAGCCAGGATTATCCTCAAATTTTGCCCTATGCAATAATTCAAGAGACTATCTATGGTAAATAAATGTTCCCTTGATTTGTCTACTATTATTATTACAAAGACCACAATTTTCAATTATAAATATTTTAGGCTTCTAATAAATCTTACATGCTACTATAGCAATTATATATATCGTGTTCTAGATTTTCACGAGAATCAGCGTAAAAGGACATACTGAAGCATCGCTTAGTTTATGTCACTTCGTACACGTGTACCATGGTTATTTCAACGTATGAATGTATGTAATAATTTAAATTGACTTTCGAAATTTTCTTTTAGGTACTTTATTTCAACATCACGCCATATATAATACAAAATGTTTGAGCAATATTGTCTTTATAGTATTTTTATAGGTAGCAATTTGTTTTTCCTATTTTCATAAGATATCTCATTTTATGATATATTTCTTAAAAAATGCTTTTCAATAAACATAATTATCTTTCTGACACCTCAGAACCTTTATTGCTTTTATTTTGTATAAGAATGAAACATACTCACAAGTAAACTGGAGGATAGAGTCTTAATGATTCCAGTAGAACTTGTTCCAGATATTGTAATTTATTTAAGGAAGCATAATCTAACTCTCCCTGAAACAAATATTTTCACATAAAACTATAATATACTATATTAAGCACTGTAATAAAGTAGAAACTCTATAGTAAACACATGATATAAAAGCTCTGGCAGTTTTATTATTCTTTGTAAATTATCTTATACATCAGTAAATTCGCAAAATTTGTGTTTTTATCACCAAAATAGTGTAGTATACATAAATTATGTAATAATGAAAATGTATGGAAATATATTAATGAACTTCATCATACCGTTATTCATGTTAAATAAAAATAAAGCATAATTTTTTGTATTTACAGCAATGAGCTCGTTAAATAAATGTTAATTCAAATAAATTAAAACGCTTAACTTAAAGGAGTTAAAACGCTTAAATTTAATATTGTAATAAATCAAAAACTCCTTACACATATACCATATTAATATTGCTAGTCATTGTGACTGTTATATTTGAAATGATAGTAACAGAACCATCATTTTATGGATACATTATTATGGAAAAAAAATTAGGAAAAATCAGAGATATAATAATAATATGGAAGAAGAAATAATTAAAATTTGCAAATTATTCTTCAAAGATATATAAAAAAACTATTACACCGAGTGTTTTCATTCAACAAAAATGCAGATTCTATAGACATATTTTCTGACAGATTTTGAATAATAGTTACGGAAATTACAACTCATTCAATTCTTTAATTATGTCTGATTTATTCTTGTATTCTGAATAATGAATTCCTCCATGTTGAGCTCAGCTGCAATCATTGAGATATTTTTTCATTCATTGGTGATCAAAAGAACGGTTGGAGTCATCAGAAGTTAAATATCATATTCACTCAGAAAAAGGAAAATATAACAAGAAAAAAAGCAGTCATGCGTTGCTGTAAATGTAGATAGAATTCTATTGAAAATAGTGCTGGATTTAAATTACTACCTACATATATTAATGAAGGTATTATTTCATAGAAAAGTTGTTAATGGTATTTGTTCAAAATTTTAGACAAGCGAATTAAAGACGAACAAGACAGTAATTGTTAAATTTCATTAGAAGACAATTGGGGACCAGATATTCCTTTTTGTTGTCTATACATACTCTTCAACTCATGAAAGTATAAAATTCATAAAAATAACGTGTTGTAAGCATTTTCCTATAGTAATATAAATGTTCCATTATAGATTTTATATTCCTGTCCTATTAGATCATGTTTCATGTATAAAATGGGCAAAAGCAGCTCTAATACATCAAACATTTTCTTGGAGTACGTAAAGCAACAAAAAGAAAGGTGAAGCAGAAACATTTCTATACTCTCAGGGAAGTCCATGATAAGAGCAATAATGATCCTTTTACCATGTTCTTAAGGTTAGATAGTCTTATAAAAAATTTAAGTAAAAGACAATTTTATTTACTTTCAAATGTTCGTAAGGATCTAACTACCTAAAATATATGTCCTTATTGAATCATTTAAAGTAAATTGAATTGCTATTTATTTTCTATATTCATTAATTTTATTGTTATAGATTTTAACTAAAATAGTTTTAAGTAATTTGTGAAAAGTATCCTGTTAGCAATTTTTTAAATAGAAAGTGATTGAAAATACTTTTAAAAAGTTGTATATATAACAAATTATTATTAATTTCTTTCAAATATATCATCTGTCATTCGGTCACGCAAGCTATTTTGAGGATTTTAAAGCAAAGTTCGTACGAACCTCAGATTTAATCACATCCAAAACTTCACGTCGAGCTTTTGCTTGAACTTCAGGATAATGAATGAGCAAATGAGTTGTAAACGCCAGAGCTGTACTTGTTGTTTCATAGCTAAGGAAAAATAAATATTTTATTTTATTTGAAAAACTAGTCTTTTTGATGTCGTGATAATTAGATAGTCTTTTTTTTTTTTTTTTTTTTTTTTTTTTTTTTTTTTAGAAACGTGGTAACATTTAACACGTTTATTTATCCATCATAGTTTAAAGAAAATGGTTTCTCCTAAATATAGGAACAAAAATGAAACAGCAAAAATTGTTGATTTGGTTGGTTAACATTGGTGTTACGTTTTGTGCACAAAACCCATTAAATTTAAATGTACAATTTATAAATGTATCACAATGGAGAATGAAAAAGATATTTTGCAAATTTCTATGTGATGTGTTGTCTTTTACTTTGCTTTATTTTTATATTTTGTTTTCCACTTATTTAGTTTTTGTTAATTAATAATTATTATGATTCTAAACCCATTTAAAATTTAATTGATGGAACAAGCCAAAAGAACTATTCAGTTTTAGAAACAAGCCATTAGTTTGATGACATATTTTAGACATTACAATTTGAGAAATGATGATTATTTTATATTCAAAATATCACATATTTTTCGAAAGTAAAATTAAATAAATGAGGTAAAATAAATAATAATATATTAATACAAGATGATTTAGGTTTTCTTTTTTTCCGCCTCATGTTAGTGAAGGAAATATTGCTCATTCGCCCAATTAACCATCGAATTTCTGAAATGATGTAAAAGCATTAATATTTTTGCTATATATTCCATCACATTATCACGTATTTGGTAAATATAAATTTCTATGGGATTAGCAAGCTTATATAAGCATCTCTTAGAAATTTCAAATGAAAAATTCAATTATTGAATGGTAAATTAACCTGAAAAATGTAAAGTGTATTTTCATGTTAAAAAGTGTGCTTAATATTTATTATTAAAAAATTCTTTACAGAACCAATATATTTAAAGCACTTTTAATATTATCTTTTATTATTTTATTACATTAAATAATATCTAATTTTCCTTTATTCATAAAATATTTTAACCATTTACACTTTTCTTAAAGTTGATGCATACAATCATTTTTAGAATTACGTGACATTATATATATATATATATATATATATATATATATAGATAGATAGATAGATAGATAGATAGATAGATTATTTTATTTTATTTTAAATATTTAGGACCTTAAACGTTTGGCCTTTGACGCAATCCCAGTTTTCTTAGACTTAAGTTCGTCTTTCTGGATTTTGAACCTCCACGTTAAATAGCAAAAGAATTTGAGATAAAGTTCAAAGAAAATACAAATATGGAATATAGACAGCCAAATTCGAAGAACAGACCTAGATTACAAGCAACAATAACAGATAAAGAAAGTTGAGATTTAATATTTATCTTTCATCAAAACAACTTTCTGGTAAATATCTTAATGTCAGTTGTAGAATAAACAATTTTAGTTGTTTTGTTTTCCCCAGAACAAAGAGAACAAAATCGAAACTCTAGTAATTTCAGATAAGAAGCAAGACTATTTCTGTATAATAAGCCAAACTTGTGTGTGTGTGTTAAGTGAGGGTATCTATAATTTTTCTTTTATTCGAGTAAAAATTGAATGGTAATAAATTAAATATACGAATTAAAATTGACTGTTATAAAAAGCAAATTTGCGAATCTCTCCATATATTATAGTAAATATTTCATTTTTTAAATTTTCGTTTAAGAGTGATTGAAATTAGAACCATTTATTTGACAAAGATTTGATAGTTAAAATTTTAAATTTTATTTAAAATTTTAACTATCAAATCTTTGTGAATTTAATTAAGAATTGTAAGTTAGTTTTGAAACCTTAGGATTTCCTCTCTAGTGGATGTGTTTTATAAATGAAATGTAAGAAATGCATATTTAAAAATATAGTTTATTTTTTAAACTGGTATACAAATTATAAACAAAATTCAAAGTTAAGGTTAAACTGCACTAAAATCATTTTACTCTAAAATGTGGTTCAAAGTCACCTTAAATTCAGTTATATGTAAATAATTTGATAGAATTTTGTATGTGTAAATTAATTAAAATTAATTTGTACTGTGAATGAATGTAGATGCTCAAGACTGTGAATTTAGGATTGCATTCTTCATAAAATGACTTCATCACATTAGATCTAAAAACATTTCGATAAATATATTCTAAACAATGTTGGTTAGTAATACAAACTTGAAAAAGTAAATAATGTATTATGAGGATTCAGTGTTTTTGGGATCTTTAAAAGCCACACGTTTCATTGAATCGAGAAGTTCATTTGCCAAATAATACCACTATTGAT
This sequence comes from Latrodectus geometricus, assembly GCA_026290005.1. Lineage (NCBI taxonomy): Eukaryota > Metazoa > Arthropoda > Arachnida > Araneae > Theridiidae > Latrodectus > Latrodectus geometricus. The sequence continues at coordinate 394,568 of JAPDSC010026103.1, forward strand.
TTTTCGTTAAATTCGCACTATTTTTCCTTCTTGAAGTGCTAAGCAATAGTATACTTCAAAAATTGTTTCCTATGAGATCTACAATAAAATTGACTATTCATCATTTGTTTATATTATACTGCAATTAACTGTTAAAATAATATAAAGAGATTTTCTCTTTGCAGTAAACTTCGCATCTTGTATTATATATGTTAACCTTTTACTTCAATTATTGCGAATTTACACAATTTATAATTAATTATAATTTACAATCTAAATTTATTAATTTTTCATTCTAGTATTTAGTAAATTTTAATATTAACATTCTACTCTGGCTAATAAAATTTTTATATTATTAATAAATGGAAACAACAGACAGAGAAAGAATGACATTTTTATTGGAAATATACATTAGAGACTACAGTGGAAAGAATAAGTCATTTAAATTTCTGGAAGTTTAGGGATATAAATCTCGAGTAAAAAATCATACACAAACAACTATGCTCTAGTTATAATAATAACACCTATTCACTGGCATGAATTAAATAGGATAGAATTTACAGGCACAGATCAATCCATGTAGATTAGCATTGCGTCAGAGTATGTGGATTTTAATGACTGGTTTCATGACATGCTAATCGCCGTCATCGATCAGGCGTTTTTATATGGAGACACATCAGAAAAAAGTCCAAACCAGAACAAAATTTGTGCAAATTCTACAAGCGAAGGTTAGGACACTAGCATAACGTGCGATTCATGGGATTTCGATCAACGCAAGTAAAACAATACCGTGGCAGTAGGATTTAAAAAAAAAAAAAAAAAAAAAAAAAAAAAAAAAAAAACACAATCTTAACTGACTACAATTCAGTCTTGATTATGTCTTTGTCTGTTTCTTTTTCTTATACATAAAGAACGTTCAAATATAAATTCATTTAGAGAAACTTGCTTACAAGTATCTTTTTTTATACACATTATAAATATCAGTATTACAGCATTGGAAACTTAATCATGTGCATATACCAGAATATTCCATCTGTCAACTTTCAAATGAGTGACACATGCGATCTTCCTGGTATACCAATTTTAATGAACAGAGGAGTAATAATTTATATAAGTTTTTTATTGGAACCCAAAAAGAACTTTAAATAATTATTCTAAGTTTCATATCTTTAAATTTTCCATCGTATTCCAATTTAAAGGATTAGAAGAAAAATCTTTGGTTCAAATGCTTTATTTCTGTTTTTAGTTATTCATTTCCTTTGTCTTTAACTTTATATTTTGAACTTTTTCAAACTTTATTATATAAATTGAAAAAAAAATTGCATGAATTATTTAATATTACAAATTAAAATTTTTATTTAAAAAGAACTCTAAATTTTCAAAAAAAAAACAATTGTATATTAATTTATGATAAGTTGATTTCCCTTTCAAAGCTTAACATATTATTTTATTATAATATTTCCTGAACAGATTTCAAGTTTTAATATTTCTTGTAAAGAAATTAGAAAGTACAGATAAAATATAGACATCCGAGTTCAGATCAATTTTAAAATAATTAATATCATTCTATATTTCTGTAGATTCAGGGCAGAGATCGTTTACGATTAAGTGAGGTTCTTCATCTCAACCAATCATTCGTTGAATGCAAGACCATTGTGTTAATTATCTAATATATTTCAGTGCGAAAGCCATAAAAGAATATGAGAACATGCAAAGATAAAAAAAAAATGACTTACGCAGCTAAGAAAAACAGCAAAGAATTATCCAAAACATCGGCATCAGTCATTTTTCGAGTTTTTTTACCTTTTGATGAGCCTAAAAAACCAAAAATAAAACAATTTTTTAACTTCATAAGCATACATGTAGATTGTATATTCACAAGAGTAAAAAAAATCGCATAAATAAGCTCACAGTTTTACATAACAATAGTTTAAAATAAAACTGCTTTTCCTAAAAATGAGGGATAAATAAATTATATTCAAATTTTTCACAGCAAATCTTTTAAAGGAGGTAGAATAAAGTTCTAGATATAGTAATCAATTTCCTAAATTTCATTTTCATTCCATTGTATACTTTTAATTGAAGTCAAAAATTAGTAATACAGTTTGAGAAATGTTAACAGCTTGAATAGTGTTAAAAAATAATTATATACCAAGCAAAAATAGTAAAAGAACATTCTTTACTCTTCCCACAAGTCAAACTCTAACTTAGATTAATATAAAACAAGCTTTTTGTTTTAGCTACAATAAATCTATCATGAAAATGACAAAAACTTCCATGGTAATTTATATAAGAATTCGAATTAAAATGACTTAAGAGAAAGTCGAGAAGTTTTCAAAGTTTTATTTGCGCATAAGGAAATATAATAAAGATATTTAATTAAATTTCTTAAATATTTTATTTTTATTTTGTAATATTAATTATTTTAAACATGCGCAGTAGCTTTTTAAAGCTTTTGATCATTTTACTGCTTTTATATAAATGAATACTCATTTTATACATTTTTTATCAGCGCTTCTCTTAATTATAAAAATAGTTATTCTGGGATATATTTACAAATGCGTTCATTTTAATATTAAACAAAAATTTCACACTAATCATTTTACTTTTATATTTGATGAAGGGAAATTTAACTTTGAAGATGTTACATTTAAGGGATAATGTTCGTTTTTAATTCAAAAATTGACTTTAAATTGACATTTTCCATTACTAAATTGATAAAATGACTTTCATTAAAGAATTTAAAAAATGTGATAAACATAAATGTTAATTTCGAGTTATTGCATTTTTTCTTAGTAATTATAAGTTTTAGGAAATAAAGTTTTTATCCATACATTTTTTTATTTCCTTTTATGAAAATTGCTTAAGCATCTACAAATAGGAAACAGAATAAAATAATGTATTACACATTATTTACAATTTTTCCGTGAATTTCCTGATAGCACAAGTTACGAGTTTTGAAATATTTTCCGGAAGTCATTTTTGCATATGATGAGCATGTCATTATCATTTAATCTTCTACTATTCATAAAACAGAACCATAATTTTATTCGTCACAAAGTATAAAAAAATTCAACTGTATGCGTTTGCAAAATTCAACATTCATCTCTATTATTCAACATAAATTTTAATTTCAGGAATGCTATGTAACACAGTTATTAGATTACAAAATTTTAAAAAATGCCACGCTAAATTTTAAACACCGATTAATTTTTTTTAAAAAATGTTAAGAACTGATTGTTGTCAAAAAAAATGATTAAAACGACAGAAATGGAACAGTTACAAACGAGGTATGATGTAAGTTTATATATTAGTTAAATAAAAAGTTGGTTTCAGGATTAATAAAACCAAACAAACATAATGAAGCTACTATTCTGAATTGTAGTATGATCATTTTTAGGCTTAAAATAGGATTAAAATTCATTACCGGTCAGGATAATTGTTTATAATTTTGGATTAATTTATGAAAATTTCTAAACAATTAGTAGTATTGAAGATAATATTATGGGAAAATCAATAGATACTACAGAAATTCCCATTTCACTCTCAAGTCCTTTGATTTACTCAGGAATAAAGCTTATATATCATTTTTAATTTATTGTAAAATACAGAATAAAAAAGTGTTTGATTTTTCTTCTCACAGAGAGAAATGCTATTTAGTTTACAGTTCCTTGTCATTCTTATTTTTCAATGACTATGATCAAAAGAGCTAATTTTGAGGTTTTAAACATTTGATATTTATATCTATATGTATATAATAAAAATAAATGCTTATGATTACTTAGTGTAAAAGTTTTAAACACTCATATTTTAATTATTATATTTTTCATGCGAAAATTGAGATAATTCTCAAATTCTTTACAAAATTACACCCTGCAGTAGTCAGCTTTAAGACATCTTTTTGTCTACCGGGTAAGTTGTCTTCTGGGAGGACATTTTATAGATAATGGAAAGTCATTATCTATAAAAAGTGATTAAAAAGAAAATCTTTGTGATGTATTCATGCATCACAAAGGAGAAAACCTCTAAAACTCGAAAGTAATTCCTTACAGGCATGCATGCGAAAGGTAGAATCGCCTAATGTCTGGTTGGGCTTGGATAGCATCTAGAACAGAGTTCCCCAAACTTTTTTATGTCGTAGACCCCTTGCCATGTTTTTAAGTGTTGGGTAGACCCCCTACTTACCAGATATTGATTTCCTGTAAATTTCTAACTGTAGTGAAGTTTAGTGTTAAAAACTTAAAGTAAAAACACATGCTAATTTATACATTTATTAATTGAATTTAAATTAAAACTACTTAAAATAAAATTTTGTATCTGTTATGTTAAATATACGTAACATTAAATAAACACAAAATAAACTATAAAGTAATATAAGCAATAAGTCAATATTTTTAGTGAGAAGGATGAACCTGTTGCTTTAATAATAAATTATCAATATTTGGCGTCAATTTTGTAAGGGTTAATCTTAAATCTCCTCGGCTAATGATGTCCAGTCTGTTTCTTTTTTTCGTTAGGAGATTGGTAACAGTGTTGAACCCCCTTTCCACTAGGTATGACGAGGGAAAGGAAATTAAAAATTTCCTCGCTATATTCCATAATACGTGATAAGTAACGGGTATGTTGTTTTGCAGCCAGAATTGCTGATATCCGTTTTTAAACTGAACCTTAAGTTCTTCGTTTGTACTTAGTTCAGTCAGTTCCTCTTGTATTATGACATTCGTTTCTTCTATGTCACCATATGGATTAATTATCCATGGTGGTATTACCATAGTCAAAATATCCTCAAACCTAGATTCAAAATCTGAATAGAGGGCATTTAAATGTTGAACGTAAGTTGAAACTTCGTCTTCCTGGCAGCTTGTCTGTGACAAATTGGGGAACTGAGAAAATTCGCCCCGTCCAATATTTTGCTTTATTAGTTTAACTCTGGCAAGAAACGCTGATAAGATGGACTTTGTTTTAATCAAATTTAAACTTTCGCCTTGTAATTGCAAATTAACCATATTAAATTTTGTAAACAAATCTGTTAAATAGGCGATGTCTGTTTTCCTCTTCATTAAATTTTCTTTTAAAATTTTATCTTTAATATCCAGAAATTCTAAAATAGTCTCAAAAAGTGCAAAAAATCTTGTCAAACATACGCCTTTCGGCAGCCAGCGTACTTCAGTGTGAAGGAGTAATTGATGGAAGTGTTCGTCATTTTCTTCACACAACTGTGTAAATAACCGCGTATTCAACGTGTTGCTTCGGATTCGGTTTACTGCATCAATAACTAAATGAAGTGAGGTATGCAATCTAACACTCAAATTTTTAGCAACTAAATGTTGTCGATGGATGACGCAATGTATTGCTAACACTCCTGACACATTTTGTTTTAAATAGCTTATAAATCCACGATAAAGTCCAACTATAGCAGGTGCTCCATCTGTAGCTACTGATATTATATTTGATAAAAGAATTGCTTTTTCATTGAAGTAATCCTTCAAAACATGAAATATTGATTCACCTTTAGTGTCGGTTATCAAAGTTCTTGCGAAGAGCAGCTCTTCGCAGATTTCTAGATTCATAATAAAACGAACAAATGCCAATAATAATGCTGCATTATCAGGTAAAGTTGACTCGTCCAGTTGTATAGAGAAATGGGTCGTTTGCAAATAATTACATAAGAAGCTTCCAATATCAGAACTCCTTTCATCAGCAGCAGTATATCCAGCAGCTGTATATTAAAAATATTTTTTGATTTTTCCGAAAACATTCCATAATTCGAACATCTTCTTGCAACAATTAGCTTGAATTACGGAGATTGCACTGTAATTATAATACCGATTGCTAAAACTTTCAAAAAGAAACTATTGAGGAGCACTCATGTAATTTTGCATGATTGAATATTAAACTACTAATAACTAAAGTCATGATTGGCGTAATTTATCTATCTTTGCTTACTACGAGTACAAAACTAAAATTTAATAAAAAATAATGTACTTACTTTTCTCCAGCACTCTCAAACAAAATAACACTGACTAACTATAATTTGTGTGATATACTATCTGTTTATATTTTTTAAAATATTTTCTTAGCACTTTCCTTTTCAAGATTCAGGAAACGAATAAACGTATTTGTCCCACATTCGTATTTATAGAGTGACGAATTGAACAAGTCAGTGCAAGGTAGCGAAGCTCTGAGACTGCGACTCTCAGGTTTTTACAAGTTCAAAATGTATTGCGACCACAAAGCGAATACCAACATCTTACAAAATTTTATAAACATATATAATAAATTTTTTACTTCATAGGTACTTTTATAAATAATGTATATGTTTTGATATTATAAGATAGTATGATGTGAGTAAATAGGTACTATCAGTATTTGCGTTGAGATCCACTATCGTGGACTCCCATTTTCATTTCATGGACCCCCAAATTTTTTTTTCGCTGACGTAGACCCCTTACAGGTTGTCATAGACCCCTAGGGGTCGATATAGACCACTTTGGGAATCACTGATCTAGAACATCTCGCTCTGTAGAGCGATGTCCCTATTTCATGATAAGAATAAATAATTCTTATCGTCAACTAGGGAAACAGGTGCCTAACATGTCCTTCTTAGTTATTTTAATATTATTAGTCAAGCCAAATCATTATTTTTGATGGAGTGAAAATATCACAAATAAGTAAATTATTTTGTAAAATTGTGACTCTTAAACAAAGATTATAAAAACGATTTTACAGAGAAAATACAACAAATGTTTGTGGCGACATCTAGACGGAACTAAGTTACTAAATACAATTTTTTAAAATATCGTTAAAAGGAATTTTTTTAGGAAAAGTTTTTACACTGAATTATTGTTACAGAGAACACTATTTCTTATATATTAATGAAAACTTACGAAATTGTATGTGCAATTATAATGCTTCAAGTGAATACACATTTTCCATTCTTTTAATATAAAACAATCGAAAATATAGAAAGTGTATTCAGCAAATTTAGAGTATTTTACTCGTATAATTTTTTTATGCATACAAATTTTACTAAAAGATGTGAAAAAAAAAACTGTGTTTGATGTAAAAAAAAAAAAAAAAAAAAAAAAAAAAAAAAAAAAAAAAAAAAAAATTAACTAACATTTTCTTATGGAATTGGCATATTGTGACCATAAATGCAATTTGTTTTTCTTTTCTTGCATTCAAAAGATTATTGGCGAAATGAAAACCTGTAATCCTATCGGTAGACAGCCAAAAAAAAGCATTAATCAAAACTATTTATTAGGGAAAATTATTTTAAGTATTATTTACCTGGGCTAACCGTGCTAAGTGGTAAAAAACTACTCTTGAGAGTCATAAGATCCCGGGTTCAATCGCAGTCACTATTGAGCAACATGAGATGTTTGTTGCACTTCTGCTCTAAACATGCACGACTGGCGTGGTGAGTTTTATTAAGTTTTCAGGGTTTCCTCCTTTGCTACGCGCGAATACGGCCTACTACATATGAAAAGAAATCTGGAGAGCAATAGGCAATGGATATTAAAATGCCTCTTAAAGCTAGCTGTCCCTTATTCAGAGTAAAATGTATTATTTACTCCATGTACACTGTCATCAATATCTTAGAATATATATAATGCTCATGATTAAGAATGGTTAAGTAATTATATACATTCTATAATGAAAATATTCATCAACATTAAAAAAAGAGAAATAATAAAAAAAAATTGTGGCAAAACTAAATCATACTTCCTTAATATAATAATAATAAGGAATCAGCTATTCACAAAAAGTAATATGATTTTCAGTGCCTGGAAATTTTATGAAATTATCAATGAATTAAAAGTAGTTTTATTTCAAACCTGTTTCTTTAAGTTCTTGATTATCTTCTTTGACATCTGCAGTAAGATCATCTGAAGTTACGGAATCTAGGTCTGTAATTTCAGCATCTAACATAAGTTGAAGAAGATCTGGTCTTCGGCTCTAGAATTTGAAGTAACAAAATAAAATTTGTTTTAGTTCCTAGACATTAAATTTTCTAATTTTTTTATAAGGAAAATACTAATAATAATATTAATTTGCTAAATACAACTCACATCTTTGTTCGTTCTTCTCATTGCAATAACTTTTTTCACACTCATAATTAGTTCTTTGACAGGATTAGTTCCATCATTTACTACAGTAAGTAGTAATCGACTTATCCATGACCAAACGTCAGCTAAACCCCGGAAAGAAGCTGCGAAAATGTTACATTTATTTTAAAATGTGAAACATTATCCAAAAAATATCGGATTTTGTAAAAATATGATAGAAATTCACTTCTTAATTGATTCAAGATTCAATCAGGTAAAAATAGTCAAGAAAAAACTATGTTGAAGCATATACCTCCGAGAATCAGTATGGGGTTCCTAATATCCAAAGAAAAAAGTGCTTTTGCCGATTTCAAGAAAGGATCATTGGGATTATTCTGGACATCAGTTTGAATTCCAAAAGCTGTTCTTCCAATCGTATCCATCGTCAGTCCTTGATACAACTTATAAATGTCAAAAGGTTCTCCTTTTTCGCAGTTTTCTGAGACGTTTCTCATAAAAGTATCCGCGGCACCATTCATAAAAGAAAACATCTTATAATGAGAAGATAACAAAAATTTTATTAGTTACACACGTGAAACAATATCTAAATTAAGCTTAGAAAATTATAAAAAATATAATTTTTCATATCTAAAATGTTATACATTTTATTTTTAATCATGCAAAATGTTCTACATTTTATAAATATTACTATCAGCAAATTGTGATACTGGTATTAAAATAAAAACGCCCACAATTTCAGATTTTCACAACCGATAGTTTACAATGTTACTTTTTAGAGGGAAGAATTGCGCCGGTTTTCTTAAAGATTCGGATCTTTTGCTTGGATTATAAAATTTCTCGCAAACAGTATCTCATATATTCTTATATTTGCGCTCCAAATATTCGATAAAAAAAATAATTAGACATAAAATTAGGTAAAAAAAAATTTTTTAAGTAATAGAAAAAATATAAAGAATTTTTCTACCATAAACATTTATTAAGCAGAGATTTTTTTTTCTTTTCTATCATATGCAAAGAAATCTTAAAGGCCATATAAAACAAATTTGTGGGCCACATTCGGTTCCCGGTCCTTGAAGTGGTGATCCTTCCTTATCTTGTAATTTGCGCTTGAAAATAGAATGTAATTTTCGAAATTCGCTTATTAACTAAAGCAATTTTATTTCAAAAAGATTTTGTGATGCATTAACTGTGACAAATGAAAAAATTATTAATCCTCTTATAATTGCGTAATGTACAGTGATACCTGATTCGGTTCTTGCATTATTTTGATATTTTGCCTATATTAGATTAATAATGTAAACAAGTCACGTCATGATAAAAATAAATATGCTTTTATTTATTAAATTGTTTAAAAATAAAAATACAATAAGTACTTAGTAGAATAATAAAGAATAATGAGTTTACTCCAATTTCTCTAAAATTTTGGCTTAGTTTCCTTTGAATTATATTGTACAAGTTCCCAGATCTCATGAATTCAAGTAGTAAACAATATTAATATTTAAAAAAGAATGCACTTGAATCAAAAAGATTGAAATTCCTTAAAGAAATGTAAAATACATTTCACATTTTTATCTTCCTCTTTGTTTGAATTAATGAATAAGAGATTAATGAATTGCGTATAAATAACTGCATGCATTTGAACTACGTAAATATTGAATGTATAAATTTTCATCCTATTTTTCCTCTTTCACCAAATTAAATGTTATTTTCGTAATGTAAAAGATTTTTATCATACAAAACAGATTTATGATTTAAAAATTTAATTCATAAGTAACTTTTTAAGTATTAGAAATTCTATACTTTTTTACATTTATTGTGTATGGTAGACTTCCCATTTTGTGCATGAAATCCAAATATTACAAATTTGAACATATTTCATATTTTCATTGAAATATTTTATTTCAAAAATAAATTAAGTGATTAGAGAAAATCTCTCAGTATTTTCTCCATAATAACAAAAATAGAGCCCATGAGCAACAATTTTACTATTATCCAGATTGCATTATTTTTATTAACTTTTGCGTTTTAACAATAATTTGATATTTGCAGTTATTTTGATTATATGAAATATTTGAGAAGTAAATAAAATCCTTTTACTTTTATATTTTCCCTCATTTAACTTTTTAATTACATAATTTAAAGCATTAAAAAAAATTGGAAAATTCAGATTTACTTGTTTCATTTTCGAAGTTGTAAACGAAGGCGTCATAATGGAACGAATTTCTTTCCATTTCTTATCCTTTAAGACGATGAGTTGTTGACTGAATCCTTCGATTCTCTCTTTTTTATCTAAATTTCGACTCCTACCTATATTCTAAATTAGAAAAATAAAAAGTTCATGAAATGGAAAACATTACTATTTTAAAATAAAATATTTTTCCAATTGCATTTCGTATACTGTGTTTAACTGTTTCGATATAATTATTGTTAGAAATTTTAGAAGAATGATTGGTATATAAAGAATTTAAATCTAATACTTCTTGAATGAAAATTCTAGAATGCTTTCAAATTATTTATGAACCCAAATGTTACATAGATGTATATCTTAATTTAAGATTAGGTATGATATATTCATATGTAAAAAATGCAAATCTATAATATTAATTTAAAAGTATGCTTAATATATGTTCATTGAAAATATATTTTCATTTAACTTTTATTATTAATTTAATTAAATTGCTTTTTAAATGGGCAATTTTTTGAGTTATTGAGTCAAAATGATTCCTAGAAAATCATTTATCAGTTTCTTAATGAAAGATTTAAAAAAATTGATAAATGCTTTTATTTAATTAACTATTCTTTTTAAGAAAAAATAAACATTAAGACTCAAGATTTCACATGCTTTCTAAATTTTCAGATTTTGAAGTTTCGAGGACTCAGTAGTTTTTATCTTTAAAGAAGTCAAAAATAAAAGGATATAACATTATAATTGTTTTTCACACATTCTGATTATTCTACAATTGTATTACTTTTATAAATTATTTATGATAATTAAAATGTATATAAATAGTAGTATATAGATAGTAGAAAAAATATTAGACGTATAATGTATATAAATAGTAGAAATAAATATTAGACGTGCAGAAGTAGCATTACGTATCTAAATATTATATTATATGCGTATTGTTTTATATTTTTATTCAAATGCAATTCCCCGAATCTTTTCATATGGATAAAAATTCATTTCGCTTATGTTGTTTCCTTAACAATAGAAACTTAGACTATAAATAGAGAAATAAAATTGCTTCACTTTATCAGTTTCCATGCCAATAAATGAAGGTTTTTTGTTTACATCGAAAGCTGCTTAAAATGTACAAAAGAAAAAGAAGTTTTTAGCAGAGTCTCACTTTAATGTTATACTTTTAAAGATAAATTTATTAGAGGAGCAACCTTTGGAAGAGATAAAATTGAAGAAAACAAAGAAATTATCTGGTCTTTAAACTGTAAATATCAATTATTATTATCTTTTGATAACAGTAATATACATGTAATAATATTGTAATATATTGTGGGATATTTTCTTAAGAAAAAGTATTAAAATGAAGCTACTGAAAATTAATCTCAGAAGTATTTATTTTGCACATCCTTTGGCAAGTATTTGGTATAAGTGCTTGATCAGGATTACAATCATACATTAACATAATTCCCTTTTATCAGGTAAAAGAATTTTTATAAAAATTTGTGACCATAAATTATAATCAAAAATATTTTTCATCTTTTATTGAATAGAGATTTTATTTATATTTGCTTTTTTGTTTTTAAAATATGCAAACATTAATTTCTACGTACTTAGGTAAATATTCCTGTAAATTTAGAAAATATTAAACAATGATCAAATTATATCCAATAGAAACTCCAATGCCATCTTATAAATACCAATTTTCTTTGCAAATGTTTTCATACTGGAAAATAATTTAAATTATGAATAGTTTTATTCAAACTAAAACGCCATCTTTTTTTTTTTTACTGTAAAAATAAATTGAATACAAAATAAAAAAATTGATAAAAATAAATAAAATACAAATGATTACATACTCGTTTTGGTTTAATTTTTTTGAAGTTAAAATTTAGGAAACTTAGATAGTGATTATATATATATATATATATATATATATATATATATATATATATATATTTTCTGCATAACATTTAATTTATTTTACTATCCGGATACATCTTTTCTTGCTGAAAGAAAAGTTTGAGATTTACCGCGCAAAATTCATTTAATCCAGTTGCTCTATATGTCAAATTATGTATATTTTACTATGGAATTTGTTGTGTTATTCTCGTACTCATATAATAATTAGGAATTGTAAATATTAACTTTAGCATGTCATGAAAAATGTCCTGTGTTCTGTTAATTTTTATAAGTTATATCTTTCAATAAAATGAATTTTGTCCCATGCACATTTTTAAGCCTTATTTACAAAATTATATCCATTCGATCGAAATCATTTTGAATTGTCGAAATCAAGAATGTTTTTATTTAATTCCTCAATCAATGCTTTTAAGAAATTAAAAATGACCATACAGTTAATTTATTTTATAAAATTATGATTAATTATATTAAATTGTTCCTATACTTTTGATTTTGAAGATGTTTCTAATTCAAACTATGTTTCACAAGATATATACACTAGATTCAAGTACAACTGTAAGCAAATATAATATGGAAAATAAGATAACATGTAATTGACATTAAAAAAATTAAATGTATTAAGATTAAGCATATTATTAAATCTTGAGTGATCATAAGCAATATTCATCGTTTATCTTAATATAGATAAAAATATCAAGAAACGTGCATTGTTTTCTGCCAGTTTCTTAAATGCAGAATAAACCTATTATATTTAGAATTTTTATATAAACAGATAGTGTAAAACATTTGTAGATGTGTTTATAATATTTTTAACTAATGAAATTATACTCACTGGTCTGTTCATAAAATTATGAAAGTCAGACACTTGAATTTTTTTCAAATAATCTACATCAGCTATTAAAACAACAGGCTTCGTTCCAAAATAATATCTGTAAGTATATTAAACAGAATACTTTAATTACTAAGTTAGTTAAACATTCACTATGTAAACCTAATAAATTAAAATGCGTGTGAATCGAACTTTAAATATCACTTTATTAAATGAGCCACATACTCCATTTAACTATGTAGAGTATGTTCAAGTAAATTGAAATTTCTTCTGTAAACTTTTTTTGTGAAAAATATTTTTGGTAAGGAAATTTCAAGTTTATTCTGATAACTTTCACTCGATTGTGACATTTAAGTACAGCACAATCTATACTAATAGAATCAGTCTAACAGCCTAGAACTAACGAAATTTTTGATAAATTAGCCTTTAATCTAAATTTCACTTAAGTGTAATCATAAATTATTTTCGTTTCAAATGTAATTACGTTCCTAATCCAAAATGTTAGCATTTTCCAAAAAATCTTTATTAATGCTTTGTAATTCTGAGGGGGTATTGCAGTTATTAAGTAAAAGATAATTTTATGGTTAAAATACAAACTACCTACAAACTCATAAATATATTCGGTTCTAAAATTATAATTTTTCTTATGTTATCATTAATTAATATAAGACTTATTCACAAGGTTATTAAATAAAGGAATTAATCAATTTTAATAATTTTACTTCTGTAAGGCAATAGAAGGTGGTTAAAAGGAATTTGATAATAAGATGTTTATAACTATAATCATTTAAAATGATTTCATGGTTAAAAGTTTTTCCGTTTCTCGTGTTTTGTTCCCATTATACATTTTTAACATATGAATAATATCCAGTAAAACATTTTACTGCAATTTTTGTGGTTAAATATAAAGAATATAAATTTGTGAGTGAAGAATTATGCATATTAAATTCCATTGTTACATTTTCTAACACAAAAATACGTTAATTGCTAAATACATTTAATTTGAAACACTAATTGACAAATTTATATCAGAACCGATCATATTCATAATAAATAAATATAACTAAATCAATGAAAATTGATTAATTAAAAGTCATTAATAATTGCTTGCAATTGTTTACAACTATATTGTAATTCTTTACAATAATTCGGTCAATTCACTAATAATACATGAATATTTTTCCTTTTTTTATTCCGCATTTATTAATTTATATCTAATTATTTTGAAATTTGAAGCTGTATTCGTTAATTTGTTTCTCTTAATTTTTTTGTTTTGGGAAGCAATTCACTTTTTGTCCTTATCACAGTATTTGATGATACCTAAGATTTTTAATTGATAAATAATGAATACATTTATCAATAATATCAAAATAACGAAGATAAAAATTTTTAAAACTGTAAAAAATAGGCAAATTATTATATTTACCCAACAACTTTTCCATATTTCTTAATCCATTCTTTATGACATTGAATGGGATTCTAAAAAATAATTAAAAAACACTTAAATTTTTACACTATGAATATTTTATATTTCCTTCTTGTTAATGCAATTTCAACAGCCTGTTAGCTGTTAAAATTCTATTAACAAGAAGGAATGATCTGACGGACATCAAAATCACGTGAAAGCAAGAGGTTGAAAATAACAAATATGCATTTATTTCAGCCATTTGGACGACACAGGAGGAACTAATATGAAGTACTGCATAAAAGGAAAGTTGTGGTGTAAATTTCTTACTATGAAATCACTTTGTTAGATCGGAATTCCCCAGAATATCACATTGTCTAGAGTAAGAAAAATAAATGCTTAGTTATTTTTCTTACTCGAGTCACAAATGTAGGGAATTAGATAAATGAATAATCCTTGTCTATTGAGAATGTAGATTATCGTTCCGTGATATTGACACTCGCATTAACCGAAATCCAACTAGTGTCAAGCAAATATGGAATCAGTATACTGAGTAATATGGAATCAGTATGCCATTCAGTATGCCGAAAAGCGTACTGAATAACATGCAGGATCTCAAAGCCTTCAAGGATTAATATAGTATATGACAGACATTTTTCAAGTCAGTCTGGCAAAACCATACAATCACATCACTAAATAGTTTGGAAATAAACTCATTTGCAGCATCTCCAGGTTCTGCTTATACATGCGTAGCTATGTAGGAAAGGCCTAGACATTACTATCTTAAAATTAACGAGTTTGGAATACTCGCCTATCATCAAGTGTTTCGTAATTTTGATAAACGGTCAAGTGACGAGGTCATCTCTGATCTGGCATCCTCCTCTACGTATAAACACTGATACACCAGAACTCTGGATGTCACAAATTTACGTAGACATGTCCCAACCCCACGGAGCTCAGGCAACCCAGTGAGAGAGAATGTAGTCCCCCTCCCAATCTCTCATCGCGACATGGGATGACTCACTTTCTTTCGGAAAGAGGCATGAAACTACTGATGAGGCTCTCATCTGCTTGTACATTGCAATGAAGTTTAAACACTGCATGATGGACAGCTAAAAGGCTTAAAGCTGGTGTAAGGAATTTTTCTTTCGAATTTTTGTACCTCATAAGTCACCATCCGGAGCTTTTTATAGAAAGTGGACCATATTCACTCGTTGCAATGGAGAAAACTCAGAAAACTTCCAAGCACTTTCCTTGACAGACGTGTAAGCAGAAGTCAGAAAGGCAACACCCATCTCATTTTGTTCAACAGAGACTGGGATCAAACATGGAACCTTTCGCTCTGAAGTGTGGTGTTCTACCACTAGGACAGAAGAAGAAGTTACAGTGTGAAGGCATTTAGAGAAACAGGAACTTTCAGCACGGTGGCCATTACTTCAGCTTTTCTTAATAATGCAACCCGAAGTAGATGGAGAATCTAGTGCGTGTAACGACAAAGCTGAATACAGGAGTGCCATAATATTTTCTTTTCAGAATAGTCCCGATTTTGCGAGCACCATACGCGAATTCTGTGTACAATTCTGGAGTCTCCGAGAACACTCGTCCCTTGTTTGCATTCGATACAGTCATGGGGGACATGTACCTGGTGTGATTATATAAACAGCCATTGAGTACATGACATGCACTGACATTTTGAGATTGATGTTAGTTCAATAGCGATCGGTACCATTCTGATATCTTAAGGTGCCCTGTCTTTGAAGAATGAGAAAAGACTTCTTTCAACAAGGTAATACTAAAACAAGCTTTGCATTCTGACCTTTCTCAATACAGAATATAATGTTATGATCCTGGCTTGCAATGTCTACAGACCTATCATCAACTATAATAATTTAGTTATCGATTACTGAGAGATTATGCCTACCACTTCTCTCCAGTTCCTATGGTTAATATAACGTCCCGTAGACACCAAACAGAATTGAATGAGCTATCAGTTTCTGTCACCTAAGCCCATTTCGACCCCACGTGACCTCATTTTAGCTCTCAAGAGTAGCATTTACTTCTTCTAAGTTTACACTTCAGAATCGTTTGTAAATTTAATCTTTTTTTCTTCATTCTTTTCTGCTTTACCACCATAAACTTATATATTTTGTTTTCCATCATGATGTCGCAATTTTTATGGCCAGCAGTGTACTTACACAGAATTAAATCATAATCAACATAGTAAACAGATTAAAACTAGATTATTAAAAAGTACTTCAATTCTTTTAAAATAAGATTCTATTTATAAAAAATGTAGTTCATTACATTCTATAAAACCTCTGAATAATGGCCAGTAAAAAGATTATATAAATTTAGTCACATGAAATAATCACATGAACTTGAATATTATAAAAGAGGTCGCTATAAAATATCTTCAGACTACCAAGTCAGAAATCGTTGGAATTGAAAAAAGTTATATATAATTGCTTTTAAGAGGTTATCATTAGTCAATAGTGATTATCAACTGAGATTTTACTGCAATAATATGAGAAAAATATGAAATTTAAAATTCATTTTGATTAAACACATCAATGTTTCATATCAGGAAATTTTATATTACAACTTTTTTAAATATTTTACAACAAACTAAACATTTTGTATTTATATTTGTAAATTAAAACTAATCATGATGATCATTCTTGTAAAAGTTCACTTTAATTCAGAAAAATTCTTTACCTTAGTTGCTAAGTCCAGTACATTACCGAAGAAAAGGTTTGGTTTCGGACCAGGAATACCTGATTCTTTAATTTTCTGGAAAATTTTCTTTCGATAGCTATAAATAAAATGTTAGTAATTATTAATTAGAAAAGCAAATATATAAAAATAAAGTACTTCTTAGGTTATAAAATAAATTAAGTTTAACATAAAACTATTAAACGTGAAGGAAATATAAAAGTTGTCATTACCGCAAAGAAAATTCTTTCACCCAGAATGAAAAATAATTTCTTAAAATTACTATTGTTTTATTTTTTATAAGAAATATATAATGCAAGTTAATAATTCAAGAGAAAATTTACTTATCAAAAGTTACTTTGATTCAAATTTAAGAAGTTAAATAAAATATTTTTAGTTTTGCTTTTATTTTATGTTCCATCAACGATTTCAGCAATTGATATTTAAGTATTCATACTTCAATTAAACAACGATTTAAATACCAACCATAAAAGTCACATCTCATTTAGAAACTAGCTGAAGGCAACTTTAATGGCTGTAATTTAAGAATTATGTCATCAGTAAAAATGATAAGGATAGGAAAAAGAAGAAAATATATCTGAAATTAATTTCAAATTATGAAACATTTCATTTGTTTATTAATATTTCTTTATGTTTATTTTAACATGAATTATATATTTAAATTAAAAATATAGTTCATGTTAAAATAAGAACTAAGAAATATGTATTAACAAATAAAATGCATCATAGTTTTAAATTAATTTTTGATATTTTATCGTTATTTTCTTTTATTTACGTGTCACAGTCATAAAAATTCTGCACTCATTCAAAATCTGAAACTATATCCATCATTCATCCGTTTTTGTCACTGGATTCGGTTTTTAAAATATTTCAATTAATTTACTGTGTAATGCACCCATTAAAAGTTGACGAGATTATGGTTGTTGGGCAGAATTCAAACATAGAAGTGGGGCATTCCATTTTGGAAATAGTTAGGGAATTCAAAATTCTTCTTCTTGCTATGTCAAGAGTGTACCGAGATTATATACTTTCAGGGATTACTTCCCACCAAAAACAATCCCTTGGCAAACCGTATCGAATTCATGACTGAGACCTTCCTATAAAGTTATCTCAATGTTTACAAACACAAGTAACATTAAGTCAAATAATTACTATTATACATACTGTATATGTATTCGTGAAAACACTTTAGATAAATGTGACGTTATTGAAATACATCGGCTCGATTTACTTTATTAACAACATGTCATAGCTGCAGATCTTCTATTGGATTCGTGAACATATTGATTAGTGTGTTGATGAAGCTGTGTGTGTCATCAACAATGATTACTGTAGGACACTTAATTTGATTGAACAGCTGAGTCAAGGTACCAATTTGCAAACACTTATACTGCGCGAGGTCAAGAATCCAAATTATCAAAAAAATACTCTAAAAGCTGGTGTTATGATATTATAAGCTGCTTTTACATGGCATAAATTGAATTCTTTACTCAAACCAAACAAATAATTGATTTGCATCATTCATGGAAAACAATGATAGTTCAAGATGAATAAGTTTTAAAGTTTTTAATCATGAAACAAGTGTAGTTAAATTATAAAGATATTTTGAATTACAGATCTGCTTAGACTCGAACAAGGATTGAAATGAAAATTTTCCAGAATATACCGGATTGGCAATTTTTTATAAATCAAGAATTATTATTAAATATTCATTTGATTTGTTCGTTACATAGCGTTGATTAGTTATATTGCACATTTGCAAATGTTTATTTGAGGTCAAGTGTGCAAGTAAATATTTCTTTCTTTTTGGTTCTCTGATTTCTCTTGTGACCAAATATTCACTTAAAATATGAATTAAACCAGGATCTTTATTTTGTTAAAACTCCAAAATTATTCATCAAATATTTTTCTAGACAGATATTTGTTAAAAAGTTTTAAACTAGCTATATAATTTAGATCAGATGGATATAGGAATTTTAGGTATATCAATAACTGATAGACATAATTTCTGTCGTAACCAGTGTTTGAATTTTAGTAAATTTTTAAAATATTATTCACACTCTAATGAAATTTTATCATAATATCCACGGAAGTTTAAGCAACTCTAACATATATATGAATGAATATCCATTAACCCTTATTTTTTGGAGAAAAAAATGTTACAATACAAGTAATGATACTTTATCTATCATAACGTAAGACATAATGAAAATATTATCTAATCAGTTTAAACTAAGTTTTTGTCTTCTATATCAGCTATTATCGTAATCATTCGAAACTTTTTGACAGTTATTTTTAAACGAGTAAGATAACTATTTAAATTAACAGGGCTTCTTTTTATTCATATCTCATTATATCTTTCAATTTGGGGAGTTAAAATTTTTTTTACATATTTATCAAAACTATAATCATTTATTATTTCATTTTGTATTTTTTATGCACGCAATAAAAAAAATTTAATTTTCTCATCCTGAAAATTTCTTTATTTGATGAATGTAATTTCAATTATCTGTTTTTTCTTTTAAAATTACAACAATCTGGGGTAAAAAAAAATGTATTTATAATCACAAATGAAACTAACGTGAACTAAATCTTCTGTAATACAGTTAATGACAGTTATTTTTAAAGTCCTTAAAAAATTAATTATAAAAAAACCATCGCTCAATATTAAATGCATATATCAGTCTAGTTGATAACTTCACTAACAGTTTCTCTTGTATAATACTTATAAATAATACTTACATGATCCAAAGAGTGAATAACACAGCGATAAGAGCAGCAAATGTCCACATGTTTGTAAGCACCAGGCAGCACTAACAGAATGATGGCAAATTCTTGCTCGTTCCTCTATTTAACTCCTGATAAAGATATGATTACTGTACGAGATAACTACTAATAAATTTTTAGATAACTTTTCCAGCTTCTTTATTTATCGGTGCAATATCACGAACGTCATCTTGTGTTCGAAATAGTTTCCTACGGTCTTACTTTTGATATCTTTGTTTTGATGACAAACATATTTTTTTAAGCAAATTAGAACTCCAATGATTTCTGAGATATAAAGAATAATGATTAGAAAATGTATTTGCCTGAAGGAATTCATAACTGACAATCAAATGGGATTCAGGAATAAAAAATAAATTCTGATCTGAAATAGCATCAATAGAGGGGTGGTTAAAATAACCTGATCTT
>JAPDSC010026114.1:727-5727 GCA_026290005.1 Latrodectus geometricus
GAATGGAAATATTCCATGATTTAAACATTTTATTTCATAATATTTATATTCAAATACATTTTTTTGCTGCATTTTTTGAAATCTGCAATATGTAAACAAACCTTAAAAAACATTTAAATTAGCTTAATATGGAATTTGAGGAACTAAAGAATAGAAATATTTCAAATATTCCACGACTTAAACATTTTATTCCATAATATTTATTTTGAAATAAACTTTAATTCCTGATTTTTTGAAATCTGCAATTTGTAAACAAACCTTAAAAAACATACAAATTAGCTTAATATTGAATATGAGGAACTAACGAACGGAAATTTTTCAAAGCAAAAGGTAATTGATTAAAATTGATTTTAAAACACGTTGAAGCAATTTTCGTGAATATATTTTAATAAATTCTAATTTACTGTATTTTGTTTGGACTTAGTCTCCAGAAGCGAAAATCGAGCTGAAAATTTCAAAGTCCAAACACGCGAGTGGGGTATCGTAACCATCACGGCATCGCGAGACCCGATTTTACGTCGACGAAAAAGTCTCTCGGCGGCACTTCGCTGGCGGTAGGGCTGTCGGTGGGAGTGCGGCATTTTTTCGCCCTCGCCGTCAACCGCGCGATGCTCTTGACGATGGTGCTATAGTCCGCCGCCTTATATGTAGGGCAGTGTGGTCGTGAAGTGACTCGAGAAGAAGTGTGAGGGCTGGCTACCCTCTCGCACAGAGACCTCGAGGAGATGCTTTAGGGGTGACCGCCGAGTTCTTCGGCGTGTTTATTTCCGAAAAGTGTCTCGACTTGCGATCGCATTACTACCGGTCTCTCGCACATAGAGACGGTGGCTGTCCGTCAACAGGCGTTCCGGATAAGTTATTTCTGGTTCGCCGAAACTTCCCAGACTTTCTCGACATGTCTGCGAGTAGCACGGCCATCGTGTCGTTGCTGCGCCATGCAGAACGGTAATTAATGAATACTGTGGGTTTTCTGCCCCTGTGCCCAACGCACTGATTTCACTCGATGACGGAGCACGCTCGCCCCGCGGCGCTGATGCCGATGGGGACGTCGTGAGATCAGAACTGACTAGCGAAAGCACTGTTGACGGAGAGTTCCGAAGGAAACTGAACGAGGATCCCGCCGTTGTTGCGGGTGTCCGTGGTCGCCGCACTTGCGACCGCACTTTCTCTCGGATTCGAAGTTGCGTGCGATTTCGAACGTTAATTAACGTGAAAGTAACCTGGTTGATCCTGCCAGTAGTCATATGCTTGTCTCAAAGATTAAGCCATGCATGTCTAAGTACATGCCGTATTAAGGCGAAACCGCGAATGGCTCATTA
The DNA here is from genome assembly GCA_026290005.1 of Latrodectus geometricus. NCBI lineage: Eukaryota > Metazoa > Arthropoda > Arachnida > Araneae > Theridiidae > Latrodectus > Latrodectus geometricus. The sequence continues at coordinate 2,047 of JAPDSC010026114.1, forward strand.
AATCAGTTATGGTTCCTTGGATCGTACCTTACTACTTGGATAACTGTGGCAATTCTAGAGCTAATACATGCAGCAGAGCTCCGACCTTCGGGGACGAGCGCTTTTATTAGACCAAAACCAATCGGACCTCGGTCCGTCATGTGTGGTGACTCTGAATAACTTTGGGCTGATCGCACGGACTCGCTCCGGCGACGTATCTTTCAAGTGTCTGCCTTATCAACTGTCGATGGTATGTTACGCGCCTACCATGGTCGTAACGGGTAACGGGGAATCAGGGTTCGATTCCGGAGAGGGAGCCTGAGAAACGGCTACCACATCCAAGGAAGGCAGCAGGCGCGCAAATTACCCACTCCCAGAACGGGGAGGTAGTGACGGAAAATAACAATACGGGACTCTTTTGAGACCCCGTAATTGGAATGAGTACACTCTAAATCCTTTAACGAGGATCCATTGGAAGGCAAGCCAGGTGCCAGCAGCTGCGGTAATACCTGCTCCAATAGCGTATATTAAAGTTGTTGCGTTTAAAAAGCTCGTAGTTGGATCTCAGTTGCAGAGGGACGGTCCATCTACCGGTGGTCACTGTCTTTTCTGAACGTTACAGCCGGTTTCTCTTGATGATCTTCACCGGTTGTCTTGGGTGACCGGCAAGTTTACTTTGAAAAAATTAGAGTGCTCAAAGCATGCGTGACGCATGAATAATGGTGCATGGAATAATGGAATAGGACCTCGGTTCTATTTTGTTGGTTTACGGAAAACGAGGTAATGATTAAGAGGGACAGCCGGGGGCATTCGTACTGCGACGCTAGAGGTGAAATTCTTGGACCGTCGCAAGACGAACTACTGCGAAAGCATTTGCCAAGAATGTTTCCATTAATCAAGAACGAAAGTTAGAGGTTCGAAGGCGATCAGATACCGCCCTAGTTCTAACCATAAACGATGCCAGCCAGCGATCCGGCTGTGTTCCTCAAATGACACGCCGGGCAGCTTCCGGGAAACCAAAGCTTTTGGGTTCCGGGGGAAGTATGGTTGCAAAGCTGAAACTTAAAGGAATTGACGGAAGGGCACACCAGAAATGGAGCCTGCGGCTTAATTTGACTCAACACGGGATAGCCTACCTGGCCCGGACACAGGAAGGATTGACAGATTAAGAGCTCTTTCTTGATTCTGTGGGTTGTGGTGCATGGTCGTTCTTAGTTGGTGGAGCGATTTGTCTGGTTTATTCCGATAACGAACGAGACTCTAGCCTACTAAATAGACGCTTCCGATCCTTGTAGTCGGACGTTCTTCTTAGAGGGACAAGCGGTGTTTAGCCGCACGAGACAGAGCAATAACAGGTCTGTAATGCCCATAGATGTTCGGGGCTGCACGCGCGCTACAATGAAGGAATCAGCGTGTGTTTTCCCTGTCCGACAGGACTGGGTAACCCGTTGAAACTCCTTCGTGCTGGGGATAGGGATTTGTAATTGTCTCCCTTGAACCAGGAATTCCCCGTAAGCGTTTGTCATAAGCAAGCGTTGATTACGTCCCTGCCCTTTGTGCACACCGCCCGTCGCTATTACCGATTGAATGATTTAGTGAGGTCTTCGGACTGGCGCTCGGATTGGCCCTCGGGTCGAGCCGAGTGCCGGAAAGATGACCAAACTTGATCATTTAGAGGAAATAAAAGTCGTAACAAGGTCTCCGTAGGTGAACCTGCGGAGGGATCATTACCGACGGTTGTCCGCAGATGGCAACGTCAAACCGACTTGAACCCGGACGGTTTATCCCGTCCGCCGAAGGCTCGCTGGCGTTCCGCTCACGGGACGCGAAGCTTGCTATCGAACGCAAAGCGTCTTGGTACCTCATGGGTGTGCCTGTTTCCCGGCCGATCACGACGGCAGGAGGGAGGTTCCGACTCTATTGTCGGGGCTAGGCTTGAAGAGGGAGCTGCACTGGCTTCTCCGCCCCGTTGGTGCCTTGACCCGGTGGGTCTCTTCGAGCTGTGAGTCCCGGGGACTCCTGGCGCGACGTTCAATGGTCGTGCCTGCTCGGGAGTGCCTTTCCGTGAATGATGACAATCCCCGGAAAGTTTCCCTGTAGGGAAGCGTCCTGAACATAAACTAGAACGCAATAAGGCTTCCGTGAGGTTGCCGACTAAAATGACAACTCTGAGCAGTGGATCACTCGGCTCACGGGTCGATGAAGAACGCAGCCAGCTGCGAGACTTGGTGTGAATTGCAGGACACATTGAGCACTGATTTTTCGAACGCGCATTGCGGCCTCGGGTATTCCCCGGGGCCTCGCCTGTCTGAGGGTCGGATGAGACTTACACAGGAGGAGTGTTCCTCCAATTGGCTGCACCGGATGGTTTCGACTATCCGCCTGCCTAAGGTCTTGATCCGCGATCCCCCTGGCCGAGAAGCGTCGCTCCGCCTGACAATTTCGGTCCGGCAAAGAGGGAGAACGACTGATCGTCTCCCCGCGACTGGACTGGGAGCTGATGACGCAGAGAGAATGCCAGACGAAAGGGGAAGTCGGATCGTCCGCTTGGGTGCTTTCGTGCTAATGCGTGGCTACGTTCCATAATTGCACACAGTGCATAGAACGCCGGCTCAACGCAGCGAAAGGTCACGACTGATATCTTTATCTGTCGACCTCAGATCAGACGAGATGACCCGCTGAATTTAAGCATATAAATAAGCGGAGGAAAAGAAACCAACAGGGATTCCCTGAGTAACGGCGAGCGAAAAGGGAAGAGCCCAGCGCCGAATCCCGAGGTCTCTGGCCTCCGGGAAATGTGGCGTTTAGGAGTGAGCGTGCCGGAGGTGGAACTGGCGGCAAGTCCCCCTGACCGGGGCATTGACCCAGAGTGGGTGCGAGGCCCATAGTCGCCGGGTCTCCTCCGGATGCGATCTCCTTGGAGTCGGGTTGCTTGGGAGTGCAGCCCTAATCGGGTGGTAAACTCCACCTAAGGCTAAATACGGCCGTGAGACCGATAGCAAACAAGTACCGTGAGGGAAAGTTGCAAAGAACTTTGAAGAGAGAGTTCAAGAGTACGTGAAACTGCTCAGAGGTAAACGGGTGGGCCCTCGAAATCCTGTGGCGGGAGGATTCAGTCGGAAGGTCGAGGCGTGCGTTTGGCGATATTCACAGGGTTCTGTCACTGGACCGCATCGCCTGCACGTACTCCGGTCGGTACGACGCATTTGTTTCCCGTCCGATGGACGCCGCAACCGGTTGGGAGACGGCCTGAAGGGCGGATAATGGCAGGTGGCCGGTGGTTTTCCCCTCGGGGTGCCGTCGGTGTCTAGCCGTTCCGTCAGTGGCTCGTAACCCGACCGTGGTGTCGCGAAGCCCCTCACATGGGCTTCACCGTCTCCTCCACAAGGATGCGGACAGATACGGCAGCGGTTCTTCATTCATCGCGCGCACAGGCTCACCCTGTGGCGTGGCGAGGAGGAGTTCCGGATGGTCGTGTCCGATCCGTTGGAGGCTGGCGGTTAGCGGCGAGTAGATCGGTCACCCACCCGACCCGTCTTGAAACACGGACCAAGGAGTCTAACATGTGTGCGAGTCAATGGGTCTCGAATAAGCCCAGAGGCGCAATGAAAGCAAAGGCCGGACATGACGCCGGCTGTGTTGGGATCCCTCCACCTACGAGTGGGGGGCGCACCAACGACCCGTCCTGTCCGATTTATCGGT
>JAPDSC010026114.1:8227-18416 GCA_026290005.1 Latrodectus geometricus
CTGCAACGATATCGTTCGCACCTTGCGCGTCGTTGGGCGACTTTAGCCGGGCTGTACATCTGCCTCTGACGGGGCAGACTAGCCTGGCGACGAGGCCTCTTCGATTTGGAGCATTCTAGGGGACGTTGAGAACGGCGTCTCCGGCTCTGGGTCCAAACCCTCTGGGTGTGATGCGTAGGTGCCAAATCGTCCGTAGACGACCTAGGTACTAGTCTGGGTGTTGTACGTAGTAGAGCAGCCACCATACTGCGATCTATTGAGGCTCGTCCTCTGACTGGAAGATTTGTTTTTTATAGGTTTCAGTTGATCGCGTGTGCTAATGGACTTTGTCTTTTTTTCGAGAGTATGGTTTGATCGCGTGTGCTTATGGACTTTGTCATTTTTCGCGAGTATGGTTTGATCGCGTGTGCTTATGGACTTTGTCATTTTTCGCGAGTATGGTTTGATCGCGTGTGCTTATGGACTTTGTCATTTTTTTTAGTTTAAATGCAAGAGCAATGCCATGTATGTAAATGTTACTACTAAAAACACCAGCAGTGTTTTTGCATGACCTCATTAAATATGGAAAATTTAGGCCAGAAATCATTGAGAATAAAGTACAGGTAAAGAATTTGGATCCGCAGAAAAGATTCTAATTAGAATATCATAAACTATTGTTAAAATTAAAGGTAAGTTAAAAATGTATGCACTTTTTGTAATTGGAAAATTTTATAGTTAAAAAGTCAGTATTCGGATTTTAAAATCTGATTTTACTGATTTTTTTAATAAATATGTATTTCATGTTATAACATAGTAAATTTCATTTCTATGTAAGAATGAATTTAAAATGTGGGGATTTATTATGTAATAAGATTAATTCTAAGTTCCCTCAAGGTATTTAAAATTGGATCTACAATGTAAGTATAGTTACAATACTATTTTTTTTTTGTACTGATATTTATTGTACTGACTGTTTTATTACACTGATGACAATGGATGATTTGGATCCTGATATAAAACAATAAATACTGTGATTTCAAGAAGAATTATCATTTTTTAGGATTTTAAAAATTGAAATTTTAAAAATATCCTAAGATTTGATGCATATTTTTTGTTTATTTGGTCAGCCTATCCTCAGTGTTTAGCTCCTAAGTTATGACTTATATAATGAGGCACCCACTAAATGTGTCACATCATTGTTTGTTTTGTTAATGAATTGCTTACCAAGCTAGAGAGTTCCAGGTAGATAAGATGCTGATGAAAACGAGAAATATTTCATTTAATGATTAATGCTATTATTTTACATCCATTACTAAGAGTTTTTTTTTTAATGCATGAAGGAACTTTATACAGGAAATTTTAGGAACTTCCGTAACCCCCTCGAAAAGAATTCTGCAGCTTAGTGGCACCACATGCAAAAGTTCTCCTTTTCTATATTTCTGTAAAATAGAAACTTACATTTTAAATTTGCATATCAACATTTTTAAATATTTGTAGAATTTGATGTTGAAAAGCGTTCTATCGATTAATAATTCAATAATAATATTTTTCTATAATTGTATTTTATAATAAATACAATTGGGATACAATGAAACTTAGTGCTAAAGATTTTAATCTTCTGTTTATAATTTTCTAATGATATCTAAAGTATTTATCGTTTTGGTATTATAAAGCAAATTATAATTATTATTAATAAGTAAACTATTAATTAAATTATAATTGTTAATAAGCAAATTTAACTTGACTTAAATGCAAAGATTTTATGAATTATAGCAAACATTTCATTCGAGTATTTGCTTTCATTCAGTAAAATATGATATAAATTGATTAATGTTTGATATTGATTTATATTGTTAATATTTTTTTTGATAATATCTCTAGTATTTTTTGTGTAAAACTTTTCTTTAATGAAGAAAAACAATGTAGGGCACTATATTTGAGAAGAAAAAATTTTGAAAGATCAAACAAACATTTTCTTACGGATTTTTATGCAATCTTTTTAGGAAAAATAACTCATGGAAGTTAGTCGAATTTGAATTTCTAATATATGTTTAACATGCTGCCAATTACATCAGAGTGCATATTGACGAAAAATAAGATTAATTCATTTTTAAGTCATTTTAATGACTTATGCTTACATTATCTAATATGACAAATCATTTAATAAAGTTAAAACAGAATTTTGAAATAAGAAAAAGAATTGAATTTTTTCTTACATTTCCGCTTTTTTTTTTTTTTTTTTTTTTTTTTTTTTTAAAAGCCGAGAACAATTTTTAATAGCATGTTGTAATTAATTTTTCACTAACACTTCATTTTATTTCTTGCGTTCATTCAACTCATTAAATAAATTCTTTCATATTCATTCATTTTTCCCATAAATAGAAATTAAAATATCTACTTTTTTTTAATTTGATGAAAATGAAGCATGTTTTTTAAGAAATTCAAACCATTACAAAAGCAAACATTTTATTGGTAAGGCTAATTATTTTTCTTGGACATTTAAAAATGTAATAAAAAATTCCCGAATCAAAATTTATTTATTTTTGATGTGTAAATTATTTTAAAAGAAAAAGCAGTTCACACAAAGTTCACATTTTTAATAGTTAGATTCTCGGTTTCTTTTACTTGTAACTCCAATTTCCTATTTATTTTTTTAACATAGAATATAGCATTACTGTAAATCTGAAAGCTATTTGATGAGCTGCAAATACCATCCTAAGTTAATTGCGCCTTTAACGCACGAAGCATATTGTTAGATTTGCCTTTATGCAAGATGAATGACAAGGAACATTCACTCAAACATCCATCCAACCTCAAATGACGAAGCAGAACTGAAAAATCAACAAAACAAGATCTTTTGAAAATTTGCCGAAAATGATTGCTACGTCCGTTTTGCGAAAGTTTTAGAAAGTGGGCGCCTTCCCTCTACCAGCAGTTTTAAATTGCTATTATCCAAATGGAATCGACGAAATCGAAATTGTGCGTAACTGGTTGTTACAGTCATATATAGGACGATAAACACCTTTCAGAATTTTAGCCACCTGGTTAGCTTTTTCGCCATTATAAAAGAAAAACTAAAATGTATCGAATTTTCTGTTTGTTGTCTTCTATTTTTAAAACCTTGTACTCATAACTGAATGAATCAAACAAAAAACCGCAAGAGGATATTTTAGTGTCAAATGTCACCTTTCCAACGAGCATAAATCTGAAATTGTTTGATAGATACCTCACGAGATAGCGATCACTACAGACGTCTACCGGAAAAAAATAATGGATAACTTTATCCCCAAACTAATATAACTAAATAAATAAATATATAGTATAAAATTCTTAATTTTATAGATATCCAAATATATATATCTACCAACTACCAAAAAAGTCGCTCCATTGGATATCCTACGGATATTTTAGATATCCCTGTGATGTTCTAATATCCAGTAGATATCTATATCCAAGATATCTATATCCACGAGATATCTATATCCAATAGATATCTATATCCAATAGATATCTATATCCAATAGATATCTATATCCAGTAGATATCTATATCCAATAGATATCTATATCCACGAGATATCTATATCCACGAGATATCTATATCCAAAATAAAATAGAATATACATGAAATTTGCAAATCGAATAATTCTCAGATATTTAAATGTTTTAGTTAATTTTTAATCATTATAAATATACCAGAATTAGAAAAAATTATGAGACTAATTCATTATAAAACCTGAAAATCAGTTGAATGTAATTTTCATCATTAAAGTATTTTGTAAATGATTTTTAGAAATTATTTACCAAGACATTATTTTGAAATATTGCATAGTGATAATATAATTTAAATAATTTTTATTTAATGTTTAATGTTATCACCAATATGGAATTTATTAAATAGTTTTTAAGCAAAAACTCAATTTAAAATGAAAAAATTTGGTATGTACAGTTATTTCCATAGTTTCATTTAAATAATTCTACTTTTCATTGTTTTTGTTTTCATCAGACATGAGTATTGAACTAAAATTCAGTTATTTACATACAGGGTTCAAATTTACAGGTACAAGTCAGTAAAGGACTACTGTTCAAAAGTGAAATGTACTGAAGGAATATTCAAATATTTTATTTAAAGTTTAGTATAGTATAAAACGATATTAAATTAATCACCTTGATCAGTTTAAAGTGTATTTCATATAATAAATGGACACATCAAATTATTTATATATTGGATTTTTGTTAAATTAATAACAGATTTTGTACATGAAAACTTTGCAAAATTCAATGCACAATGTGAATATGGCCAAAATTATTGTTCGAATTTTTCGAAATTTCTGCTTTTTATAATGAAAATAATAACAGAATTTGAATTATTCGTTCATTTTAAGTTGAATGCAGCCTTTAAATTCAATATAGATTGATTAGTTATCCACTTATAGCAATTTGTTAGAGTATCATATTCGTGTGATTATTTAGATCTCACGTATTGTCTATATTAAATCCTGGAAGAGACATCCGTACTTTTAGTATTTTCTGACCGTGGGGAAAGTACATTTTCGGCTAAATTTCTTTGTTTAAATATGTCACAACAACATACTAAGCATAGAAATGAGATATCAAATATTTTATTTAAAGTTTAGTATAGTTTAAAACAATAACGCGATAATAGTTTCGGAGTGTAAGACAACACCTTCATAAATAATATGAATAATAATTCAAATGATGAGAGATTTTAATCAGTAAATTTCCAAAAATGGTTCAAAACTCTTTTTTCTTACTTGCCACAGTTTTTCAGTCAAGATCCTACATACTGTATTATTTTACGCCAATATGAAGTAAATATTAGCGTTAACTTAAAGTAATATAAAGTATTTTATAAATATCTAAAAATTATAATCCTAAATTTGTTTTAATTAATTTTAAGATCGTTGAATTTCATAAAAATCTTTCTGGGTATCTTAAATATAATATTTAATAAAAATTTCCGTACGATGGTAAAGTATATTTTAAAATGTTTTTTTTTTCCCCATTTAATTGTATTGTAAAATGTATGTATTCAAATATATGGATTTTAATATTGGGGAATGTGTAGATTTTATATGCAAAATTATAGATCTGTATTAAAATCGCGAAAATTAATTTTTGATTTTGAATCGTAAAAAATCAAAAATATATACAGGTTTTAATATAAGCAAATGCATTACAATATTAGCAAATACATCAATATAGATTTAAATATTTGAATTTGTGCTTATGTGAAACAAGGAGAACTGCTAAGCGATTGAAATTTCATAGAAGAAATAAATACAAACATATCAATTTTAATATAAGCATATATATTGTAATATAGATTAAAGTATTTGCATTTGTTCGTGTGGAAGAATTTTTGAATGATTAAAATTTCAAAAAAAACAACGATCACCTTATTGATGCTTATAGACTATTATTTTTGTTTAAAAACTTATATACTTCGTGATATTCATTTAAATGTTTAATAAATTTTGATGTTGAATTTAAATGTATATAATAAAATATAAAAATTAATTTCTAATAATTAAAAAAAAAAAAAATGCCAACGGCACGCGGTGTTCCCAGGTGGTCACCCTCCCAAGTACTGACCGCGCCCGATGATGCTTGACTTCGGTGATCGGACGAGAACCGGTAGTTTCATCATGGTATGGCCGTTGTCATTGTCTAAGAAGAGCATTATAGCTCCCCGTCTCAGAAGAGAGAGGTAAGTATGTGAGAGTCCGCTATAAAACCCATTACGGGTTGGGACTCGTGGAAATGAAAAGAAGGCGGTGTGGTATAAAAAGTCCGCTATAAAACCCAGTACGGGTTGGGACTCGTGGATATAGAAGGAAGGGGGCACTCTGGCCGTGCGATCGCGCGCTTTTTCGTTCGGGAGTGCCGGGGACGCTTTGCCGGGCGCGTGGCGCCCGTCAAGAAAGATACCCTCACTCCATCCTGCGCGATTGCACGTCCAGAGTGCACGAAATTACTAAAAATGCCTAGTAGCAGAGGCTTATTGGTATTCACTCACCGGTCCGGTATCTTATACATGAAAGGGTCACTGTTTTTTCTACAGCACATCGTCATCGACAGCCGTAGTATTTACCAAAGAGATTGAAACGAATCACGAGTAGAATAAGTAAAAAGTCTACGCATGCGCGGCCGCCATATTTGAAATTCATTGTGTTTACTATATCTTTTTCTAGTACTAGTTATATTTCGCTCTGGAATTAGCTATTATTAATTATATCATTTCTAGCAGAATATTTTGGTAAGTACTATCAATTCTTTTAAATAAATAACAAGTACATATCTTTAAAATGCCTATTTATTTAATTCTGTCACTTTGTAGATTATATTTATTTTGTACTGGTAAAATGTAAGTCCGAATAAGAATTACAAACAATGTTTATAAATATGCATAATATTAATAATATATAGTAATTAAAAACCAGTATTGAAAATTACATGGACTCAGATCAACAATGTAGTGCCACAGTTAAAGATTTCAAAATACTTAACTCTTTATATAATGAGTCAAATATCTTTAGCAATTCAGTACCTAAAGAGAAATTAAAACAATGTTTTTTGAAACATAATTTAACTTGTGAATATATCCATTTCACTTTAAAAAACACTATTAAGCAAAAACTCTAGTATGGTTTGAAAACTAAAACAGTCTACTATAAGCATAAATTTACTTATTGATAGATTTCCTTTGTATAACTGATCATATCAATTTTAGGTAGCATTAGAAAGATAATAGATACACCTTTTCTCATTGGTATTTATTTGTTGAAAAGAAACCTGATATCAATGAATTTCTGGAAGAATTAGTTAAAGATTTAAAAATTGTTATGCTAGTCGTGCAATATTGGGTAAAAACTTTTCAATTTTTGTTAATGCAGTAATTTGTGATATCCATCAAGGGCTTTTGTTACTTGTACTAAATTGTTTACTGGTTACTATGGTTATGATAAATGGTAGGTAACAAAAAGGTAAATGATATCGAAAGATGACTTATCCAGAAATTAATGCTTCTTTGAGAAATGAGGTGACATAAATAATGATTTTCATTTTACTGGAGAATCCCCTTTTAAAGAGTTAAATATTGGAGTGATAAGCAAATTTCCTTTGGATTATATGCATTTTGTCTTTTTAGGCATTATGGGAATAATATGTTATCTGAGAAATATTACAACTGCAGGGCTCGGAGTTGTCCTGATATTCCTGAAATTCCTGATTTTTTAAAAAACGTCCTGAAATGTCCTTATTTTTCAAAATAAATCCTGGAATTCCTTAATTTTTTATTACATTCCTTTGAAAGTTTAATTTCAATTAATAATTTTATATTTTTCAGTTGTAAATTTTTCTTTCAGTGGAATATATTTTTTCTTTCAACTGCTTTCTATGCAAAAAGAAAGAGAAAAATTTCCCCCTTTTTTGTTCTCTTTCAAACCGGAAATAGGGTTGCCATACATTCGTCTGCGCCTCGTTTTCAGCCATTGCTCACGCATGTCTGAAGTCAAAAAAATTTAGGTTTGGGTTTACCATTAAATTCTATTTGGTGCCTTTACAGACAAAGATTCTGATTTTAGTAGTGCACAACTATTTACAATGATATCGAAATTGTGAGAATTATTGGCCTACGTTTATGCGCATGCTTGAAATGCTTATCGCGCTGTTTTGGAAGATTTTGATGAGTGTTTTGAAAAATTTTTATTAGCAAGCTCAGAATTTTCTTTTTTGAAAACATTTTTTTTTTTAAAAATGCCAAGGATAACGAAATTTTCCGACAAATGGTTGGAACTGGAAGATGGGAATAAATGCCTAATCAAGACATGGTGCCGAAGTGTTGACGATGTTCATTCTGTGGAGGGCTTCGTATGCAAAAGCAGATTCAGTGTTTCAAATATGGGTTTTAGACAAGTGCTTGCGCATGCAGATGGATTAAAACACAAAAAAGCTGTGAACTGTTACAAGAATCAAACACTATTTACTATCAAGTCATCAACTTCATCTGAATCCTCGACATCGACTGTAGTAGTGAATAACAAATCATGGCTCCCCAAAACGACATCAGAGAAAACCATTAAAGCTGAAACCATTTTAGTTTTAGTGGCAATAAAAAATAATTATTCTTTTTCATCTATGAATGATTTAGCTAACATTTACGGAGAAATTTTTGATTCCTCCATAGCAAAAAATCTCAAATTATCTGACAAAAAAGTAAGGTATATGATTAATTTTGAATTAGGTCCGTATTTCAAAACTCTTTTGTTTCGGGATATCGGCACTTCATATTTTGTTTTACTTTTCGATGAAACTACTACAAAACAAATAAAGAAACAGTTGGATATTTACATCTCATATTGGTCTGATAAACAAGGTAAAAATGTCATTTGTTACCTCGAATCACATTTTTAGGGCATGCTGAAGCCAATAAAATTGTAAAAATTTTATTAAGTTTTATTCAAAATAATGGTTTGAATTTAGAAAAATTAATGCAGTTGTCAATGGATGGACCAAGAGTTAATTTAGCTGTTTTAAAGCAAATAAATAGTGAACTGAGTAAGCAAAGTTTAGCAGTACTAATTGATTTGGGTACATGTTGCTTACACATAATCCATGGAGCACTGCGTAAGGGTATTGATAAAATTGATTGTAATATTGATGGATTTGCTATAGATATTCATCAATTTTTCAAGCTATCTCCCGAAAGAAGGGAAGATTATCATTCCTTACAGTTAGAAATACTGGAAGAAACTTTAGCTAGACATAGTTTCCTTCGTCATGTTGAGAGCCGTTGGTTAACTTTGGGCTCAGTTTGTGAGAGAATTGTTGAGCAATATGATGTTCTAAAGGAATATTTCATTGTTAAAATACCTAAAGAGTCGAAATCTCCTCTTTCTGATAGATATCTTCGGATTATAAAACATTTGAAAGACCCTAAGACTCTGGCATATCTGAATTTTGTTTCATTTTTTTGTAAAACTTTTGAACCTTATTTACTTCTAATGCAAAAAGTCGAACCTTTAGTACATGTGATGTACAGTAAGTTAAATGAACTTGTTCGCAGTATTATGTTTAAATTTTTAAACCCAGAAGAAATCAGTGAAAAAAATGGAGTAAAGTTGCTACAAATTAATGTTGATTCAGGAAAAAATTGGTTAAATTTAAACAATATTGAAGTAGGTCATGGTGCAAAAGCAATGCTGGAAGAACTTACTGATAAAACAACATTTCTACAAAGTATTAGAAGCTGCTACATAGCAACTTCAAAGCATTTGCTTCAAAAACTTCCTATAACAAATCCTTTACTCAAAGATCTCCAGTGTTTGTCTCCTTATAATAGAAAAAAGGAAGAGTCTAGGAGTTCATGTAGCAGATTAATTCAACATATTCCTCATGTGAATAAAACTTCTTCAGATTTTGATAAGATGAATGAAGAGTGGATTCTTTACATGTGTGAAGATGTGACTTTGATTGTGAATGATTATGATAATGATCAAAATATCTGTAAATATTGGAATGCGGTTTTCAATATAAAAGATGCTGGTGGTTATATAAAATATCCTACTCTTTCTAGAGTGGTTAAAGCATGTTTGTCGTTATTGAATGTAAATTCCCAACCAGAAAGAGGGTTTTCAACTAACAATTATGTTGTGACAAAGGAGAGAGCTTCTTTATCGGAATTAACCGTTCAAAGTTTACGGATTTGTCATGATGTTATTCGAATGCATGGCAATTCTGTTTCCTCCATTCCATATACCAAAGAAATGATGCATTATATTCAGAAATCTCATGCAGAATATGCATCATATATGGAAAAATCAAAAGATGTAACACAATTAGAGAAGAAAAGAAAGGATGAGGAAGATGTAGAAGTTACTAGTGAAAAAAAAGTTTAAACAATCGCACCTATTAGAAAAAAATTAATGAACTTGAGGAAAAAAAGAAAAATTTGCTTGATAATCAGTGTGTAGCTCAAAAACTTTTGGATGATGCAACTAAAAAAATAGCATGTGCTATCAGTGATGATAATATGAGTGATGTGAAAGTTGGACAAATGATGCTGTCTGCTGCTAATGCAGAAATTGCATCTGTGAATGATAAATTAAAAAAGTGCAAATTATTAAAAAAGTGCAAATTAAATTATTGGAATTAAATGCTAATGCATCCAGTTCAAAATGAACATTATT
>JAPDSC010026118.1:0-30857 GCA_026290005.1 Latrodectus geometricus
ATATATATATATATATATATATATATATATATATATATATATACACAGTGTGTAAAGAATATTTTTTCTGGATTTTATTTTTAATTAAATTTGTTGTTTTGCGAAATTTTTGTAGGCGATAAAACTAATTCTATATATATATATATATTATAAATTTAAAAACTTTATAATTTAATTTTCAAAGAAAAAAATGCAGATTTAATGTTGGCTTTTTTTCACAATTGCATATTTAATGATATATTATTTAAAAACATCAAATTTTTTCTTGTCTATGATAACATTTGAGTATGATATTTATTTTTCAGTTTTAATGATATAAATTTATAGAAAAATATCTTAAATTATAAATAAGCATAATTTTGCAAATTATTTTCGAAAGATTTTATTTAATTTTTGAAGAATCTGCATTTTATAAAATTTTTACTGAAAATCATAAAAAATTTAAAATGATTGATTTCAAATTTCATTCAATGTTTGACAATGATAAATTACAGCATATAGAAAAGTTTCAATAATATATAAGATGCGATGTTTTCTTATTACTTTACAATAGAAACTATGCTGTCCAAGACATGGTATTGTCTTTTAGAGATGTATATATAAATTTGAAGCTAGAATGTATATAGTTATATAAAAATGATTAGCCGAAACTGATGCATGACAATACAAGAGATGTTTCAATATCTATCTCTAAGTAGCATAACTTAGCATGCTTTACTTAATTAAAGTAGAGTGGCATAACTTTAGTAAAGTAAGTAAAGCATTTAAGTAAAGTAGCATGCTTTAATTATAAAAAGTGTGATTACATTATGCTCTGAGGATGTATAATTATTAATGATGATTTACATTATGCATCATTAAATATATATGTTTTCACTTCACTTATGTCTGTAATTTGAATGCATGTCGACAAATTTTCTGGGCCATATATATTTTGGGACATTACAAAAAATCTAATAATAATCTGTGATTACACTGTATTTTTTTCCATCCAGTTTTTAGCAATTTGTTGCGTACTATGAAATAGTTTGCAAGTCGTTTTTGACTAATACTTTGATATTATAGCAGATGTGTTTTGATTTTTGGAACTTAATACTAAACGTATTTGTAATACAACCCAAAATTTGAAAATATTTTTTTGAATAATTCTTTCCTAATTCATTTGAACTAGTTAATTAAATAGACAAAATTATAACTACCGGATCTTTTCAGTGCCATTATAAAATATTTTATAAGGGACACATATTCAGATATTAAATTTGGTTATCTGTATACATCTAGGGCAAATTATAGACTCAGTTAATAGTAAGAAGCATTTTATAAAAATAATTTAACTAGATTTTTCTCTTTAAAACGGCTGTGGTTTATATTGCTGTAAAATTGAATCAATTGGTGTCAACATAAAAAAAATGTTTTTAAAATTTTTAAAAAATGTTCTATCTTTCTTTAAACAAAATATATCATTGTACTATAAAATAAATTTTAATAATTCACAATGAAACTTAAGTTAAAATTATTAAATATATTTTAAAAGATAAAGAGGCATACTAAATTAGTTTTTGTTATAAAAATAAGACATGAAAAAATTCATTTTTTAAAGCAAACACTTATTTAAAAATGTGTATCAAAATTTACTGGTGTTTTCAGTCTATTTAATAGAAATGTAACTCAATGTTTACTATAAATTATTTTTAAATCACATTTCTCTTGCAGAAGAATAACTTTTTCATCTAGATTAAATGTGAATAAACAGAAACTCTAACTGTGTTCACATTAATAACAGTCAATGCGTAAAGAAAAGGAAAAGAAGAAATGAAAATAACGGTTGCACAAATTTAGATACATAACAATAAATAAGAAAGAAATGATTCAAATAAAGCAAAAATTTTGTTATTTGTTATTTGCTTAGTAAGAGAAAAATGATGGCCAATAAATGATTTATTTAATCTGAAGGATTTCTATTCAACAATTACTTATTTAGTCAAATCAATGAGAGAAATAAGTATAACAGCTTTAACATCAAGTACAATTCAATTAAATGTGTTTATTATGTTTTACATTAATATGTTGTAACTCATTTATGAAGTTATATTTAAAGTACAAACTTTTATTTTCGTGATTTCTATTATTCATTTATACAATGGTTATTCAATTTAAAAAATACATTAGGCCAGGGGGCCTGGTTGGTTAAGGGGTCGTTTTTGTTACCGTAAGGTGGTGAGTTAGAATTTCGGCTTATACGAAGATCCGTCGTGTTCACTAATGGAAATTGGACCAAGTAAAATACCTCTGGGTGTGTTAGGAGTCAGGCCTTGGGTCTTCTCTGGCTTCCTATCTCTGAATTGCAATACCTAAATGGTTATGCCATCTATGTCGTATTCTACCCTCATAGGGTAAAATACGACATACGACCTGTTCAAAAAACTGAAGACGCTCTATCTAACTTCATTCGCCCAATTCCTGACGGACAGACTTTGTTTCACCAAGTGTCATAAATAACAACAACAGCATAGAATATTGACTGATAGGCAATTAGTTTCTAAAATTTACACATTTTATCTTTAGTCATTTATTTTATAAATCTTTTTTGCCAAATGATGTGTAGAACAATCATATGGGATAAAAGAAAATGAAAGTTCTATGTATTCTAGCATTTTTAAAAATCAATATATTTTTTTAATTCAAACATTCAAATATTTAACATTTAAAAATATTAGGCAATCTCCAAAAGTATAATAACCTTATATAGTAATGAGATCTTAGTTAAAATAAATGCCATACAATGTAAACAGAAATCTGCAATTTTTATAATTTATTTCAAAAATAAATTGTACTAGTTTTTTTTTACATATTTATTTTTGGAGTTTACATTAAGTTGCCCTATTAATTTAAGCATAATATGAACCTAAAATATAAAATAGTCATTAAAACTATAATTTTTTTTTATTTATTTTAATCAATAATGTTTTTCCTTTCTTATTTTAATATATAGAATTTTAATAATTATCTCTTAACTATTTTTTAATTAATATTTTTATATAATAAAAAAACGAATTTTATGAAAAATTTAATAAAACTAAGCAAAGATTAACTGATAATATATTAATGCTACATTATCATATTTTTCTTCCATATAAATATTATTATTATCCATTGTAAACCAATAGAAAAGTTTTTAGAATTATTATCCATAAATTAAAATGGCACATATATACCTTTTATATAAAAATGGCACATATATACCTTTTATATAAAAAGTGTGTTTCCATAGATATATTTTATAACACTATGTGTTTATAATTATCAACTATTCTTATAAAGATGAAACTTGAAGCCTCTCATTTCTTCTAAACAACAATATTTACATAACCAGTAATTTCAGAGTGAATTTATTTCGTATTTAAATAATGATATATTTGCAACAAAACTTTTACTCAAATTATTTTGAAAACTATTCATATATTTCTTAATTTCTGAGATATGAAAAATTCCATTATATTTTCAAATTAATGCAAAATTTTCAGAATTAATCTATCAAAAGTAAATATTCATGTATGATTCTGAGCATACTAAACGGCATTTTTGTTTTTGATAAATTTAACATGCAAGGAACTTTTAACATGCTGATAAATTATCCATACAATTTTATAACACTGTTCATCTGAAATAAAGAACAAAAATGTCTTTCAAATCAATGTATGGAATAAATAACAAAGTCATTAAATGAAGAATATTTTTGAATTTTAAATAAGTGATTAATTTGGTAAAATGTTTCAACTTACATCAATAATTTAGGAACAATATAAATAAATGAATTTGAATGCACTTTGAAATTATAAAATTATGCTAGTTAATGCTAACAAATGATTTATTGTGTTTGCAATGTTCATAGCTTTAAATTAATATTTAAAATGCATTTTCTAAGTGAAAGAATGTTTGACTAAATATTTATTTAAAATATTCATTACTAATATTAATAATGAATAGTTTATCTTAAATTGCAAATACATTATAGACATATTTGTTATATAAAAATTGTTTCAAATGTAATATCAGAAATGGTAATATTCATACCATAACAATCGTTTTTAAACGAAGTCCTTTTATGAATTTTTGGATTGGAATATTATTAGATCAAATTTTTAATATAAATTTCAATAATAATGTCTTAAAATCAAATAATTCGCAGGAATGCTTAGAAAATTTAAATGTAATTTAATATTTTTGTTCATAATTATATACAAAGAAACAAGTGTCAATCAAGAAACAGTTTATTAAATGATCCCTTCTTGAAATTATTTGTCTACACAATGAACTAAAAAGGCAATTGGTTTTGATTTAATATAGCTTAGTGATTGATACAGGGTTTTAAAAACAGTTGGTCCTTGATATGATCTGAGTTTTTGTTAAATACTAGATTGGTTGTTTAGTTGGTTTGGCTCTCAATGTTCACTTTTTGCGAACGACAGCTAATTGGAATGAAGCTTACATTTTAAAGCGGATTCCCAACCACTGCAAGCATCCACCTTCCAAAGTTTCAAAGTTCGATCTCAGCCATTGTTGAGTAACAAGTGATGGATGTTGCACTGCACTTCTATTGCATTGAGTACTTAGTAGTTTTCCGGGTTTTCCTCGTAGTGATATATTAATATTGCCTACCATTTTTGAAAAAATCTCCTGAAAAGCAGTTTGCAATAGGTTTAAAATAATTCAAATTACAAAATTATAAAATGTGTTATGTTCCTTATAACAACTTTAGATCAGTAGGCAGCCCATTGGGAAGTGACAAATTCCGAGACGGGAATCGAACTTTTGATTTTATAGTTTGTAATCAAAGGGCAGAGTACTAAACAATCGAATTCCAGTTTAGCTCTTGAATAACAGGAAATGTATGTAGTGTTGCTGTCTATTTGGTACTGCAGATTCTTCTCTAGTAACACGTAAATAAGACCCATGAATAGGACTTAAAAACTAGCAACATTTCTATCTCTTGAAGATAAATATGTTAAGTATGTTTTATGAAAATTTGCAATAATCACACATGGTGTAGGTAACTGAAGTTGTAGCTGTAGCTATGTGTCATACCAAATCACATATTTCGAGATCTGTACTAATCATTTGTGATAAATGGACTAATTAATTTATGCTATAACCATTTATATGTTAACAACAAATATAATGAACTTCATCAAGTTTCGCATACCATACTCAGAGTGTACTTGCGTATTCATAATTATTATGCATAATGCTATTATATATTATATTTATGCTAAAGTACTTTAAAGAGAACAAAATTGTTTTCATTTTTGTTAATTTATTGTAGTGTATTTCTCATACCGTATACTTTCTTTGATTAAATTGAAAATGTGCTGTAAAATCTGCCATCATTAGCAAAAATAAATGATTGAGGAATGCTCAATTTGTGCCAAATCTTATGAGTTGTCAAATATTTTATTACTCGTTCAAATATGGATACGTGATAATGTAAATAATTTGTCTAATCATTTGAAGATCTGAATATTTTTTAAATCTTTGATATTTTTTAGGTTTTTTTATGAATTTTATGCGTTTGAAATATATAAATGTATGACAAATTTGAAAACTACTTAATATTTTTTCTTTTCAAATCAGTTAAATTAAAAGGTTTTAACTTAGTTTTTTTATTTAAGAAAATGCAAGGTATTTTTTTTGAAACTGGAAATTTCTGAGAGTTGGTTATATTAAATGATTTTATAAAAATATTCACTAAAACTTTAATAACAAGCGTTTCAGTAGACATTTGTAACTTTTATTGCTTCAAAATATTTTTATTTAATATTTTTAAATTGTCTTAATAATTACTATTTAACTGTATTTTTAATTAATTTTTCCTTTTTAAGTTGTTTAGATATCTGGCTGATCAACAATTATTTAATTTAATTATTATATATCATAAATATTAAATGAAATGATTAACAGCTATTTAATTATAATTATTCACTATAACACTCATTATTCTTCAGTCCTGAATAGTTTGAAACTTCTTATGGTTTTATCCTGTGGATTGTTGAGAAATTTATATTCAGTAATCTTTAAATTTTTTAGAATTTGTTTCTTCATCTTTAGCGCTTATTTATTCTTTTAAAATTTTCAGAAATAGTTTTTGATTAATATAAGTTGAAAATGAGAAATTTTTGTGGCATATAAACAGACATGTAAATTGAAAATGAATTATTTATTTTAAGTAGTTCAACAATAATCCAAATATAACCTGATATTATTTTCTAGGTTTATGTATGCATGAATGGGTTTGAAAATAAAAAATAATTAAAGGTATCAGTTCTTTTTTAAAAAAATATTTGATTGCTAAGAAAATAAAGTCCTTATTAAATGTAAATTGATTAATTATTGATTGCTAAGACAAAATTATTAAAAGTAGTTAGAAATAAACATTATTTTATTTTTTTGCATTAAGAAATAATAACTTACCTCAATACCTAGAATTTTTATGGCTATTAAAGATGCCACACAGCTGAACTGTTGCAGAAAAATATTTTTAATTGTAGACAGATAATTTGGCTCATTATTTACTTCAAATTAAATTTCTTTTACTTATTATGAAAGCAAACACATATTTCAATATTAATACTAAAACTATTATTTCCATCATTTCTTATTTCAATTTTTTCATAAAATTATTTTTTATAAATTATATGAATTAATTTAAAGTTTGTAGCAATATCCTATCAGCACCCTCTACTGTTCTCCTGTGAAGACTTCATGAACTTAATCAGCTAATGCACCACCAATTCCTTTCTAACTGTATTCTAATGTTTATCTGTACTGTGGGTTGGTTAAAAATAAAAATATTCAATCTTTTAACTCTTTATTTATAAATTATTTAACTAATCCTCCTCATAAAATTATAATTTTAAGTAACTTGATTTTAAGATATTGAGTAAATTATTTATTGGAAGAATATGAGAGAATCATCTAGAAATGTACTTTAATTGTCAATATACATATGGAGAAACTTAAGTATTTCTTCATAACTAAACATCAACAACTAATAAGAATGATGATTTAGTTTAGAAGTCAAATTTTAAAATTTTATTCAAACATATTTATTTTATTTTATTTAATCTTTTACTTATGATTCTTTGTCCCTAAGATATTTCAATAAAATCATAAATATGAACACAAAATTACAGAAAATATTTAGACACGCATATATCTTCTTAAATTATCTCATGATAAAAATTATTGTGGCAAACTTTCTCTATAGACATTATCAATCATTTTTAAATTTTAAATCAATAAATAAACAATGTTTCTATTGTGTGTATTTTATATTAAATATGGAGTTTTTAAGTTTAAAGATTATTCAAATTGATGCAAACACATTTATTGAATGGAAATAAATATTTTGAGAAATTATTCAAAGAATTTACTTTTAATTTACCAAACAATGGTATATAACAAAAGAAAAATTATTCATAAAATAAGTAATTTTATATTTTTGTTATAATATGTATTCGATCTTTATTGATAAAATCATTTGCATACTCACAAGCATGGGTTTTATAACAGAATACCATTGATATTTAAATATGTGCATAAAAGTTGTGCATCTAAATGGAAAACTATTTCAGGATAATGTGCATCACTGGATTAAATAGCAATATTAACATTACTACATACTGCCATGAATTTTTTATTAAAATTTATTTAAATATCAATTAATATTTTATAAATATTATAAACTTATAATACAATTATATTTATATTTTACATTAAGGTTCATCAATCTATTCAGCATTTGTATCTGAAAACATCTAAATCAAATCATAACAATAAATAGCCTTTAAGAAACGAGATCGTTTATCCAAATCATTTTAATAAAAGATATTTCAAAGATTTATCTATTCACAGGTAGAATAATTGAAAAAATATCAGTTTGATATTAATTCAGTAGTTTTACTTATGTTCATATTTTAAATTAAATTATTTTATGAACGAATAACCTATTATGAACAAATAACCTATGTGTGTCTAAATTAATTGACACAAAACAACTTCACCAATTAGATTTTAAATTCAATCCAGAAGATTATCTTAATGATCTTATGGAATAATACTGAGAAATTAACAATCATTAAATGAGAAAATTACTAAATTAATATATGCATTTAGCTAATATTAGTACTAGATGTAAAATGTATGAAAATTGTTTTTAAATATTTAAGCACCAAAAAGTTAATTAATTTATAAATGAAAAAGTATATGAATTATATTTCCAGTATACCATATCAAAATGAAGTAATTAAGCTTCATAACCATTACATATATATTTCTCAAAAGAACAACATAAGAGAAAGTGCAACAATTCAGTTTAAAAATAAAAGACACAATGAATATATTAAATTTTTTATTTCCAAAGTTTAAAAAATCAGTAGCGTGAAATCGAAAAAAATTGTTATTAAAATGAAACAATAATGTGTAAACTAATGAAAATAATCTTGTTAGTGTGATAGTGAATAAATAATTTCCTTTTTTAGATTTCAAGTAAATAATTAAAATACATAAAGAAACGTAAAACATAATTAATATATAATATTTTTATTTTGACTAATATTTTACGTGGTAAATTTTATCTCAATTTGAAATAAGGCTTTATAAAGAAAGCGAAATAATTCTAATTATGATTGATATATAACTGTATCGAGAGTAAATTAAATATCATATTAGAATACAATATATTCTATAAGAATAATATTTCTATAAAAAAATCTTATTATTTTGTGAATATTCCAATAGCTACAAAATTATATTTAAAATAAAATTTTTAATTTTTTAAAAATGGTTAGAAAATTAAAAATTTTTTAGTATTCACATATTTATCTAAATCAATCAAGAAATTAAACATTTCAAAATTCTTAAAGTGTGCTGCCACACTCATATTTGTATTTAGGTTTATCAAGTCTGACTTCTATTCATTAAAATAATGTTACAAAAGGTTTAATTCAACATTTCGGAAAATTTTAGAGAATTAAATTTTAAGGATAATTTGTAGAGCTGTTTTAACTTAATCTTTACAAACATTACATGTTTACAGATAAGAATAGCTAAAAAGCACTGATCTTTCTTTTGTATGAATAAATCAGCTGAATTATCTAATAAAAAATAAAAATATTTGTTTTCTTGATACTAAAAACTCAACTACGAAAATATTTAAAAAATCATTAATGTGATTAACGTTAAAATTATACACACATAAGATGCTTTCTAACTGTCAAGCTAATGATTGGAGCTTAATTTAGCAGATATAGCTATGCATATTGTGTTTAAATTAAGAAAGCAAGACTATTTAGTATAAAAGTAGTTACTTCTGCATTTTGTGCGTATGATTTATTAACATTCCTTATTAAATTAAATTAAATATAAAAATAAAAATTACATACTGATAGACAGAGTAATACTATTAAATCGTCAGAGAAAACAGTAACTAAAGACGTGAAAATAACTGTTTAAGAATTTTTAATATCAGACATTTTTTTTAAAGATTTGCTAAAATATTTATTAATATTTATCTGAATATTATATAAGGCACTAAAAGTAATATCTTGTCTACCTCTTAGTTCTTCAAGGAATTGAGGATTTTAATCCTTTTGTTTTTAACATAGTGCATTTCAATGTTAATTGGTAAATTTTATGAACTAATACATATCCTTCATTGTACAAATATGAGTATTTATGCAACCTCATATTACATTTTGATCAGCAGATGAAGAGGTTTAGTTCGAAATGATTAAAAGGGAATACGAAATGTTTACTAAAGAAATTTAAAATTAATAAAGCAGCTTCAGTTAACTGAAAATTAAAGATGAAGTAGAAATGTGAAAAGGAAATATACGAAAACTGAAGGATGTGTAAAAATTAAAAAATAGAGATCCAATTGTGTGACTACAAAAGCACTTAATAGGCTCAGCACAATCTATAAACAAAATATAGGATTTTCTGATTTATAATACAATAGTACAATAGACAATGATATATAATCAGTAAAAACTCAAGTTTATCGTTATAATAATGATTTCAACTGAAATAATCTCTCTCTCATTTATGTTTACTGTATAATTTCAAAATTAAAAAAATTGTATGCAAATACTAGCTTGAAATATTTCCTAATAGTTGTTTAGAATGAGTTGATTTGTATTAATTATTTCTTCTGATCATTGTTATTCAATACGCAATGATGTGAAAAAAATTATGTAAATAAAGATTGTTTTGATAGACTAAATTTTAGATTGTTTTTATAAAATAAAAGTTCTCCACTGTTAATAAGTATATTATTTTATGGAAATCAAAAACAATGGACTTCTGCAAATTATAATTATATAAAAAAAACTGTAAATATCTTATCACTGCAAAAAACACTTGTCACAAAATATGATATTATGCAATATACATAGCAATTGTATGTTTAGTGCGTTAATTCATGAAAAACATAAAGTGTTGGTGAGAAAAAATACATATAATATAAAATTAAGAATATTGAAAATATTTTGGCATGATTAACGTAAACACAAATATTTTTCATATAAAATTTATAATAGTTGTGCATTTCTTATAAGAATAAATATAAAAAACAATTAAGCAATTTCAAATGTTTTTCGATTTAATATATTTTATTTGTTTGTTTACATTTTTCACATAAGCGCTCGTTACATTATATCTTTATTTTTTATTATTATTATCATTAAGTTGATAAAAACTTTCTAAAAGAGACTACACATATGAAATTATACCATGATTAGAAATTCACAATAGAAAGATCTGATGATATTAATAATGAAGAATGTGTCGTACTTAAGAACAACTAAAATTTTAATATTTATCTTATACCATACAATAAATTCATTTTCTAGATGCTCTAAAATATTACCTCTTCAGTCTCAAAATTTCTTATTTTATTTGACACAAGTAAAAATTCCGTTTGCATTTTAGTTTATTATTATGCGACGAAGTTATAGCATATTATTTACGTTATTATATCAATACATTAATAATATTTTTTCCAAAATGACTAAAAATTAATTTAAATTTTATTTTTTACGTTTCAGTATAATTATTTGTTTTTATATAATTAATTTTTCTTTAACCCGATATGTACGATTATGTAAAGCATTTCCTGAAGTTTAATTGCACTTTCAATATATTTTAAATATTTAAGTTATAATTTTTTATTTAAATTCATTTAATTTATTAATTTCTTTAATTAATTTAACTCCAGAAAAAAGTTTTGTTTGAATATATATATTTTCGTAAAAAAATTAGATATGCGCAACAACAAGACGCAAAATTATTTTTCATATTTGTCCAAAAATGTTGAATGAACAATTCATATAATGAAAACATTTGAATATTAGCAAAATTACTTTTAATATAAATTATTATAATACAAATTTTTGTAATGCATTTAAATTTCTATAAAAAAATCATTTATGGAAAATGCATTAAAATTTAAAATGAAAACAGCAAGCAATATCAGTAGTCAGATTAAAGGATGAAAATCCGAGGCATTAATTACAAGCAAATTACGCACAATTAATCTTTCTCCTTACTGAGATTCAGTTCTTGACCTGTTGAATATAGCCCACCTGTTGAGAAAGTGTCCCCAAAACAAGAAGAATATTACCTGCCTAAGCACCAGATGGCCGCTCGCAGAAAGCTTCCATTTTTCCTCCTTCTCAGGTTTTGCAGGAACGCAATTTTCGAGAAGCAGTCGAGGCAGAGAAAAATGCAGACTTCGCCGCCTGGACGACGCGTCGAGAGCAGATGTATTCGGAAATAAGAGGATGAAGAATAAAATGAGACGATTTCGATAAATCGGACCTATCCGCTGCCTTCTTGACCGCAGCGACGACTGCCGGGATAGAATGTGGCAATTCCTGAAGGCTCCAATTGTCGCTGCGATCACACCAAGCGCAAGTGGAACTGCGTTTTTCTGCTGAAGGATGAAGACTGTTTGTTTATTCTGTGTTCCTTCCACAAAGGATGTGAAACGCCTACGTCTTTGCTTCAGATAGCTTGAATCGGTTTCTATTTTGTTTTGTTTTCTCGAATAAAAATCAGAGTAAAAAGAAACCACTGGTTTCGTATCTTGAGCTTAATCTGTCAAATATTTTCGAGACAGAATAAATAAAAAAAATCCAAATTTAAATTTTTGTCTAGTTTTCCAAAAAGTAAAAAAAAAAATCTTCAAATCCCAGTTTTTCTTTCACCGAATAAAATATAGTTTCGTTATTCTCTGTATTAAATTTAGCAATGTCAGTGATTGTAACTATTTAATATAACTTAGATACAAAATATGTATGATATGTAATCATTACTATTTGAAAATATATTAGAAACACTTCTTTTTTTAGCAAAATAATTCGGTTCTTTTCAGGATACTGAATAAGATTTGACGTCCTTTTTTTATTATAAAATGAGTCATTTTTAAATTCTAAGGAGGGCATACTCTTAAAGATTGAATATGGAAAATGAACAAAACAACAAAGTAATTAAAAAATTAGAATAAAAGTAAATTCCTTTATAAAAATTAAAATTGTGAAATAATTTTATTTTCATTGAGATTTATATTTTTTCTAAGAAAGTACTAAGTAAATATGGAAATATTTTACAGAAAATTTCAAAAGTAATTCAGCTTAAAGACAATAATTGAAATACTGCTCTAAATTTAAATTTTCTCTCTCTCTCTCAGTAAATCAAAACAGTAATCCACACTTTACGTGAAATATGAAGTGCTAGTCATAGTTTATCTATAGAAAAGATTTTTCAAGATAATTATTTTAATCGTTATTATTAATTTGAAATAAGTTAATAGTTTTTTGAAATAAAAAAATTAAAATAAATACTTATTAAAACTAAAATAGAATGGATTTTATTTTTTCAAAATTTTAAAGTTTGCTACCCATTTTGATCAAACACTATAAATATTTCACCATTTGAAAATATATTTTTCATATATAATTTATAATAACTTATGAATATGTAATCATATTTAATTTAAATATATAATAATGAATATATTTTTATAAAAATTTATTAATTAGTCACTTTCTTATTAAAAAATAATTCCTATGAATAAAATATTGACTTATAAGGTTAGGTTATTGTGGTATTTTTCCTATTGCTTATTTCTGTCAACCAAAACCGCTAACCTCAGTTAAACGTTTCGTAATTTTGAGCTATGTTCAAGCGAATAGTCGAGATATCAGCTTACACTTTCCTCTCTATGCTACATTAACTGAGGATTTTTGGACTAATTAAATTTTAACATTCATAGACAATCTCATAACAATGATTCATAAAATTATAAATAAAATTCGATTCGAAACTCTTCCGGCCACAAAAACGACCCCAGGTGGAAAATTCGTCTGTCTTGATTTAACTCAGAAAGTTTCATAAAAAAAATATTGTGTTAAACATGGCCAATTTTTTCCCACTTTTTAATTTTAAACCACTGAAAATTTGCAACATTGAGGTATTATTTTATGAAACGCCATTTCCGAACTTTACACCGCAGTAATATGGGCCCTCTAAGAATTATGGTCTTCAAAATGAAACACATCAAAACGCTATCATCAAAAAAGAGATCTCTCTTCGAATGCATACGTCAGCTCCATTAATGAAGAATAGGACAATAATTTTTCAAATAATGTTTGAAAAATCAATAGCATTTTATTTTAACAGTAATTTAAAACTGCATTCTAAAACTATGAGGCATTAGAAAAAAATATCAACTGATCAGTTACTTTCCTTTGAACATTATTTTATAATTTGAGGTAGTTAGAATATATCTCTTTCAAATATAGATATAAATGACAATTCATAGGTAATATGTTAGTTTATATTTGAATAAAATGAAAAATAATAATCTGAAAAATGATAATTGAGAGAAAATCTAATTTGAAACTTATTTTTCATTTGAGAAGTGTCAAGCAAATACTAATAATTGAATTTATATATGGAATATATAGATTTTTTTGTGTTAGTAAAAGTTTTGAGTTCATTTATTATTTATTTTGAATTTTAATATAAGGTCACATTTAAAATTGATGAAATAGTATGTATAAGTATATTACAAGATTTTTAAATTTTAGCTTAAACTAATAAAAGACTTATTATTAAAATATTTTTTATGGCTTATCTTCTATTCAGTATTAAAATAGATATATTTTTGTATTATTTACCACAAAAATAATTTAAGTAAATTTATTTATTTGTGCTTAATGAACTCTTAACCTTACATTTAAAATTATATAATAATCAGCATTTTATCTACAAATAGAGTACAATAGAGATTCATTGTGTAATTATTGCTTTAGTATTAATGATTTTAACGTAAAATTATTAATTAATATATTAATAATAATTTAATTAATTTACAACCTTTTGCAATGCAGTAAAAAATAATTAAAACTTATCAAATTATAAAATCATTCAAATTCTATACAGCAATTTCATAATAATATAAATTTATCAAATTTTATGCATCCAAATTTATTAGAAAAACTGTTAAATATTTCATTAAATGGTTTTAATTTGAACAACATTTTCTTTTAATATATATAACAGGTGATCAAAGAAATAATAATTATAGCATTTTGGGGAAACATTGTACACAAAGTATGATATTGTTAAAGAATAAAAAGAATTATTCAGTTTTATTAACAGATATTATTTCATGAATTCCCGTGTTGCTATTAAACTGAGCACTTCTTTATATATGAAATATACAAAAAATATAAACAAAATTACATGTAAAATTTATAAGAAATTTTGCTAAAATATTACAAGCAAAGTGTAATGATTTTCAATTTTTTATGAATCTAGCACTCTCAAAAAGTTGAAAATCGATGAATTTATGACATAGAATTAATATAAATGATTTAAGATGAAAAATGTTTACTTTATATTTTAAGTCATACTTATTAGTAAAATGTTCAAATGTGTGCAAAATATTCTTCATTATAATTAATTTATAAATTTGTTTTCTTTATAATTATTTTAATGCACTTAAAAAATTGAACCCTTCATTAAATCTTTGAAATTAATTTGCACTTAAAAATGAATTGAACCCTTAGAACTTACAAAATGAACGTAGAAAAATATTTATTTAAATATTCTGGTTTTAAAACTAATTAAATGAATAATATGAAAACGTGGAAACATTTTCAGGAATTCGAGTATTTTTTTTAAATAAATATTGTAATCATAACAGTTTATATAATAGTATATTCTTATTGGAATATAACTTTGAAAGAGCATCGTGATAAAATCTATAAAACTACTTTTTTAAAAAAAAGTATGACACACTTAACGTTACAAGATAGTTAAGGTGATGTCGTAAGACACATTACAATTTTTACGATCACATTTGATCACAAAATGGGTTTATAAGAAGAAAAAATTATTTGATCAAGATAGATGAGATTTTTTATAACTAGCGATTTTTTTCTCCATTGTTTTACTTTTCTGGTGTTTCAGAAAATTTTAAATAATAGTTTTTCCTTAAATTCGTATCAAAAAAATTTATAAAGTTTATTGTATGATGAAATTAATTCACCTAAAATTAAGTTCACTTGGTTTTTCCATTACAAATTTCAAATATTTAAAACTTCATAGACTTGAAAATATTAAAGTGTACGCCTTTTACGTAAGATAAATAGCATGTTTTTATTTCATTAATTTTATATTTTAATGAGTTACAAATCTTAAATCACCATAATAATGACGAATTAAATTAATAGTTTTGATAATTATTTGTGTGATTTATTCTTTTTTAAAGAATAAGTTTGGAAACATTTCACTTAGAGCCAAATATTGAAAAAATCGCTTCTGTATGTAAAAAATTTAGTTTTCATATATTTCAAAGCTAACTACATTTATTAA
This sequence comes from Latrodectus geometricus, assembly GCA_026290005.1. Taxonomy (NCBI): domain Eukaryota; kingdom Metazoa; phylum Arthropoda; class Arachnida; order Araneae; family Theridiidae; genus Latrodectus; species Latrodectus geometricus. The sequence continues at coordinate 15,940 of JAPDSC010026118.1, forward strand.
TTATTTGCTATGAATCCAATTAAAAACAAATGTGAAAAATTTTGAAATACAGAGTCTTTGATTTTTAGTTCATGTAATACTTATAATTCATCAGATCCATTGCCTTCACTAATGGTGACTGGGGCACGTAAAGTATGTCCGGTCACAATGTCCTCCATATTCCCATTCCAAATTAATACCTCTGGGGGTGGTTGGAGCCAGGCTATGGGTTTTCTCTGACTTTAATCTTTTAATTGGATGCTCCAAATGATGTTGTCATCAATGAGCCAAACTTCCACCTTCGTAAGAGGATATACTATTGAAAAAAAAAGCGGAAGACTCTCTTTCTGACTTCATTCACCCAGTTCCTAACGGGTGGGCTTGGTTTCACCAAGTGCCATAAGTAACAACAACAAATTATTTAGATTCAGTTTTTGTTATGGTTATAATGATTTAAAAAAACGTGCTTTTAATTTATTGATAAGAATCTACAAAATTTATCAGCATTTGTTCAAATTAGTGAAAAATAAGTGTACATTCTTTTCTTGGTTAATTGAATGAAGATATACTTATAATTTTCTTGAACTAAACTATGAAGTATCAAATAGTTCGTTATAGATAAATGTTCCTTATTAATTGAGTATTATTAATATAAATCTACATTTGAAGTGAGAATACATTCTTTCACTTTTTTTCTTAGAAACAGATTAATAAATTTGAGAACAATTTATGATGAAATATTTCTACTTATTCTGAATTCTTCAATAAGAATTCCATCCATATAATCTTAATTTTATTACAGTGAATCATTTATTAATAAGAGTAGAGAATCTTGATAATCTTTTACATGAAGAACGTGTATTTTTCTTCAAATTGACGAACACTTAGAGGAGATTCTTTCGAGCAAAAAGTTCTCTAAAATATTTCTTTTTATTTAAATGTCTCACTAGATTTGGACTCTGATAAAAACGAAATGTTTCACGCTTGAGAGCATTATAAAAGATATATAACATTTTGCTTCGTTGGGTTCAAAAAATGATGTCGTCTTTATATCGAGGATCATATTTTAGATTTAAATGATGGCATAGAATGTAACAAGAAATATGTATCAAAACTATGAGTTCTAACACTTATTAAACGAAATCATGAGTAAAGTATGCCCTAATTTAAATTTAGAAACATTTTTTTTTAAATTTTTTATTTTAAACAAAATGCAGATGTTTGTACTTTTGGTTTGACAAAAATAGAGTCTATTTTAATAAATTTTAAAAATGTTTTAGGGAGATATATTCTCTAAATATTATTAATCATAATCAAATGCATTTAACATAATAAGTATCAAATCAAATGTGTTAAATAATATTTAAATATTAATTTTTTTAAAAAATGTTCAATTTTAATTGATAAATTTTTATGATAAAAAATCTCTTTAAAATGGGGAACCTTTCGACGAATAATAAACATTATAGAATTTTTTTGGGTTTGTAAGCAGATATTAGGAAAGGCATATGCATGTTTGTATTAATACTAAGGTTTTTAAACTTACTATTTTTTTAATAAATATAAAATGAAATTTCTTTTTATAAAACACATAGTCAAAACAAACTTTGGTGTAACAAAAACTCAAGATGTTATATATAGTTTTGAAGTATACTATTTTTTTGGTAAATTTTCTTTGCTTACTTGGCGACAAACACATCAATTTTAAAATCAAATTCTTATTTCTCTTATTTTGTGATACTGATTATAAAAAGTTTTAAGATTACGTTTTATGTTGCGAACGTACATATGCTGGATATTCACTTATTTTAGATTAAAATGAAAAAAATTATCGGTAACAATAGTATATCCTTACTTAATTTTTGGAATTATTAAGTCATAAATAATAATCAGAATGTTTTAATCCCAAATAAGAATAGTTCAGTAAATGGTAACTTTTTTTTAATGAACCCGGCTTATGAGAAGAAATTAATGAGCTTATTCAGTAGAAGTAGAAGCGTTTGTTAATTTTCTATTCTTTTTAATAAATGATAATATTTAAGCATATCTAATTTATTTTAGTAAATGTATATCTTCAAAATATACTTTTAAATACCCACTTGAATTGAGTTTTAATGAAATAATTGTATAATGATTATAACGGATGAATTTCAATAGTAAATTAATTCAGATATTTTTATTTAGACAATACAATACTTTTAAAATAAAACACAGAAAATTTCATTCAAATTGGTAATTATTTATGACCGCAAAAATAGTACTCTGATTCTACGTTAAATATTTCCCCCATGAATATGTTACTACAATATTAAGCATTTTCGAGTAGTTTATCTTAAAGAAATATCCTTTTTCTTATTCTAAGAGAATATTAAATTTAAATTTTACATGTAACTTTTGATGTGTTAATAAATGTGAATTATTTTAAATATTTAATCATTTTTCTCAGTGAGTAAGTGCCTTAAAATAGAATATTAAAAAGAAAATTAATATTTTAGCGTATATATTTTATGTCTGTGAATGTATATAATATGAAAAAAAATAAATATATTTCAAATGCTGAAAACACTTTGAAAGATTTAAACTAATTTTAGTACATTAAGCTGAAATGCATTCATTTCTAAAAACATTTTACAACATTTTATAAACATTTTGTTAAATCTTTATTTATTTATTTATATCATTGCATTTCACATAAAATGTGTACAAATAAAATAAACAAGATAATCTTCATTTTTATTTTAATAATTATATTAATGTTAAGAATATAAAAATTATAATGGAAAGGATTAAAATGATTTCTCCTTGTACATTTTAGAAAATATTTCATGACATTTGGTATTATAATTTTCAACGATTGGCACACAATAAGAATATAAAATTCATTATCTTTAGAAAGGATAAAAATGAGGATTAGTAAAAAAATACACCAACAAATATAAATCAAATTCTGAATAAGTTCATAAAAATGTACAAAGTACTGCTAGGTAAAATATAGAAAAATATGACTTGAAATAAGAAGAATACTGTAAAACATTTTTTGACTCTGTATTAGGAGATTTGAGGTTAAAAGTGAAAAAAATAACCGTAAATGAATTACAGTATGTTGAAATTAATTTATTTTAAAATCACTACGATGAAAAATAACATACGTTTGCGTAATGAAAAGTTAATTTGTATATTAGTGATGAAAAATAAAATATCCGAAAACTTAAGATTATTTTTATTATCCAGGACAAATTTCTGAAAAGTCATCCGATATAAATTATACATATTGAAATAAATTTGTGTTTATTAGAAAAATAGCTTTAGAGATAACACAATCAGAGACATTCCTAATCTTAATCTGGGAAAAGAAGCACATGAAAAGATTTTATAGTTTAAATTATTTGTGTTAAAATACAATTTGTTGTTTCGTGGGTCACAGAGAAGAAAAACCAACCCTACGTTGCCTGTTATTATAAATAAATTAAAGACTTACAACTTGTTACAAGTAAGAAATAAGTATTACAATTTATATATACTATGGATAGATTACTGATTTTTATATTGCTGATTTTAAAAAAAAATGATCGTCACTGGCATATAAATCCCATATATTGACTACTATATATAAATGCATGTCCATTATATTTGCATCCTGACTATAGGTAAACTATATGCAAATTTTAAGTATAGACTTTTGATCATCATATTTCTCACATCAAAAACATTATTTTGTTTTGGCAAAAATGTTTTTTGCATATAGTACTTGTATTTTTGTCTTTAATCTAAAATTATTTATGGTATAAAAACAAAATTAAAAAGTAATTTATAATTTACAGAGCTTAACTCATCTATTTAAATAATTTAAAAGCATCCCATTTGACTATTTTGTTTTGGTTGTCCAACAAAAGTTTTTGTTTAAAATGTATCTGTAATAACTTGGAAGCTTTTTCTTTATTGAATTTTGTTATTAAATATATAACAATTTAACAAAAAAGGTAATTTGTTTTGTTTAACTCTTTAATAAAAAAAGCAATTTCATTTAGCGAAAAAATGTTTTTACTTATAGTACTTGTACTTTTGTACTTAGAAGTAAATTAACCCTTTGACAAAAAAAAAGATTTTTATATATAATAGTTGTGCTTTTATCCTTAAAAAGGTAAATTAACTCTTTGGGTACATTTGAAAGATAAAGATTTATCATCAGCTTATTTGTGTAAAATTACAGTGGATGAGCCCATTTCTTGAATTTAGGAAGTTATTTTGTTTCATTTATAAATTTATTAATATTTTTTTAAACTAAAATTCTCTTTCAAATATATATTTGTATAACCAAAATTAACTTATTTTTGAAACAATATTTTACATTAAGTATATTCCAAAATAAAATATATTACTTTTACATATTAATCCATAGAGCGACAAATTGAATATGTCCCCTGGGCATCAAAATCTTTAAAAAATTCAGTACTCGAAGAGTTAAGCCATTTTTTAATCAAATATATTGAATCAATTTGCCAACTATTCTAAAAAATAGTTAACAATTATAGAATAATCTGTTGCCTTTATATATTTATTAATATTTTTTAACTAAAATATGCGGTTCAAATATATATTTATATATTTGTATCATATATATATAAATATATTTTTGCAGACTATTCTATATACGGTAATAAATTTTTAAATTTAATAAAAAAAAAGTTAAGATTTATTTCTCTAGTAAAGATTTGATGACTCATTCTTTCAAAAAAGTGAATAAGGGTAAAAAAATATATTTGATAAAGTATAATTTATTTTCTAATTTTCTGGCTTTCGTAACAGGTAATATCATACAATGTATTCACGATTATCAAAATTATCACACTTTATATTATAGGAACATACTAAATTTATAGTCTGCAGTGACAATTATCTAAAATTATTTTTATGGTAAAAAAACAAAATTATAATGTAATTACAAATTTATGGAGCGTAACTCAACTATTTAAATCATTTGAATGCATTCGACAATTTTGTTAAATTTTGTTTTTGTTGTCCAACAATAGCTTTTGTTTAAAATTTATCTGTACTAACTTGAAACTTTTTTTTAAATTTTGTTAACACATCGAATATTATTTCAAGATATATTTTTAAATTAGTATCAAAATATATAAAAACCATGTATAAGCCTCTTCCATGGAAATATTTTTAATAAACATTTTTCAGAAATAATTTATGGAAAAACTTTTAAGATATTTTTATGTTCCTATGAAATACATAATTTGCTCTCTACGGATTTTGTTAGAAAGTTATGCAGATATATTGATTCCGTTCCACACTTAATGCAAAATATTTCTTATAAACTTTTACTCTTCCTTATTATTTCTCACATTTTTGTGAATCAGGAATTAAACTTTAAGGTGTAGTATTTCACCCTTTATCATTCAATGCTACGTGCAACGAAAATAATATGCAGGAGTTATACTTTAAAATTCCCTATCTATCAATTGGCAGACTCCGTATTCAGGAACGATTTTCATACTTACACAGAAGTGAGTAATAACTTTCAAAGAACAATAAATTAATCTTGTTTATTTCTAGGTAAAGAAAATGTATTATGTTAAGGAACCAATCGTTTCCAAACTTTACAATTGCTATAGATTATCAATAATTAGATATAGTACATTCTTTGCATTACACCATGCCTCAGTAACTTGTCTAAAGACTGAATCTTACAAAAACCAAAATCATATCTCTTTATTAGAAAACATTAATCCTTTATAGTTCATTCACGATTCTAAGATATCAGAATATTTTTTCGTTTTGTTACAAAATAATCTAATTGTTCAACTTTACCATGAAGCTAGTAATATTTTGCTTGTTAGGTTCTATTTACTTGAAGAACATTGCAAGGTTACATGTTTCTGAGATGTCACCACATGAATCTATGGATCTCTTAGTAGTCAAACAAGTTAGAACTATCATCAGTAGACAAGTAACAACGTCTCTAATCTTGTATAAACTGGTTTGTAATTTATGCACTAATATACAGATAGCAAGGTTGAACATTGCATTTCATCGATCAAAAATTTCCTCAATCATCAGTATTCATGCCTATCAAGAAATGCTTACACTGTTCATCGAGAAATATTAAATTTGCGTTGTTTAAAATTAATGAAATGGTATTTTGTTTTGATAATTGTTTACATGCTTTTTTTATCCAATTAACATATGATACGCATGATGGTTTTAGAAGGGACCTACAAAAATAATTTTTCTGTCAATACAAAAAAGAATTTAATTTTTATATTGAAACTATCTACATTCTTTCCGAACATGCTTGAGAAAAATTATTAATCATTTCGATTAACTCTAATGCAATTGTGATTGCACACCCAAATACACAAAGTATCCCATACATCTTGTTTCATCTAGATTCCTATAGATATGAAGTACAATTTTTTTTTCAAGTGGAATGCAATGACTTCTAGACTTTATTTTCAACTGATGATTTATTTTATTTTTTCTTTTCTTAAACAATATTCCCTTCTTGTATTCTGAAGCTTTAAACTAATTTTGAAGATTGAGCTCTGGGATTAAAGACTTTTAAAAAGGTGAATTCCAAAATTAGGAACTTTAGTTCTTATAGGAAATGTATATTATTGCAATATACTACTAAATCTTTTGCAATTTATAACTTTATAATTACAATTGAAATGTACTGTAGTTATAACGTAAAAAATTGCTTTGCAATAATGCTCTGCATTCTCTTGAATGTAGTATAATTAATCACTGCGGAATAAGATGTTTATAAAGAATCCAAGTAAAAGAAAAACCTAGTTTGGTATTAAAAACTTAATTTTGTCTTGGGTTTTATTTGTTTCATCAAAATTTCTTTGATTTTTATTCCATTAAGTCGATTACACATTATTACAAAATAAAGTCAATTATTAAGTAAAATTATTCTTAAATAAGTCTTTATTTAATTATTAGTTAAAATAGAGTCATTAGCTAAGCTTTTCTATTGATTGGAAATTAATTTCAATTATACATTTATCATTTTAATATGAAATAAAATTTGACAGCTAATTACATTCCTAAATTAATTACTATATTTGCTAATTTGCCTTACAGTTATTAACCTTTAAAACATTTTCATTTTGATCAATTTACAATTATTAATAAAGTTATATTTGGTTTAACAATTTTATTTAATAAAACTTGCTAAAAGCAAATAAATATTAGCAATTTTTATGAATTATTTTATTGTTTAGACACAATTAATAAACTGTTTTACATCTAGAAAAAATGTATGAATAAGGTACAAAAATAATTATAAATTTAATTATTTTCATTTGGTTTCAAGTTTAATTTAATCAAAATTTATATTTCACAGATAGCAAATAAACAGTGAATAATTAAATAATTAATCAATTTACATTTTTCTCAGTAATACTTATATTTTGATCTCATATTTATTTCCCACGTGGATAAAACAATGAAATTACAGCAATTTATTCATTTATTTCAAGATTCACGTAAGAGATCTGAAAAATGTATTTTTCGTCAAACATTTCTTGCAACATAAATTCTACCAAGGAATTTGTAAGAAAGAATCCCATCGAAAAATAAATATTCTCAATATCTGATTCAATGAAAAATGTTGTAATATATTCTGTTGCATTTTTGAAAAGATCAAAGGTTATAAATTATACTATATTTATTACAAAGAAAATACGTGTTTTTAAGTGATAATAATAAAGATATTTAAATAATTTACTAATACATTGAATAAGTTTCCTCTTTTTTTAATTAGTCATGTAAAAACAATATTTGTTATACTACAAATTTAACACTTATATCATAAATCAAATTAGAAAATTGAATTTTTTTTTTTTTTTTTTTTTTTTTTTTTTTTTTTTTTTTTACAAATTTTTATATATTCTTACAAGTTAGCCTTAAAAAGAAGTCTCCATTGAAGAGTTATTTTTCTAGTATTCATCACTCATAAAACGTATAAAGATGTAAATACAGAAATTGTATTTCTGATTGTGCTCTGTTGTATTTATATTCCTTTTTATACGTTGATTTTGATATAATAATTATTTCTAGCGTTTTAACCGTGCTTTGTGCTTCTTTTATTTTGTTTTACTTGTTTTTTGCTTTTGTTTTACTATTCATGCTCTCCCTAATCATGGTAATTATTCTTTTAGATATCACAGAAAATATTGTTTGCCTGAAAAATCCAAACTTTTCTGTTAAAGTAAATCATATTTGTATCTACTTTTCTAAGCTTAAATACAAGTTATTTCGTTGATTGGTGTTTCTAATTTTATTATCAGATTATACCATTTAATAAATAAAAATAATTACATCATAGAGGAGTTTATTCACAATTGCTAGAGTTTTTGAAATTTAGCTGCCCACATTATATTTATCACTGTTTTTGTAGGGAATTTAAAATTTGCCTTTATTTTTTCACGTTTTTAATTAGTGCAACACATATAATCAGTTAAAGAATTATTATATACTTATATTATTATAAAAATTTAAAATATAGCTATCACATAAGCAATTATTTTATCAGTCTAATTATAGCTATAGTGTATTTAGTTTTTATATATAACTGAGTGCATAGGTGTATATTATATATATATTCATAGATAAAAATGTATAAAGAACTCACAGTAGATTGTGGTGAGTAAGATGTTCATCAACTGCATCTTTGTTGTTGCAGTGAGTGAAAGTAAATTGCTTTACGTAAGAAATTTACCATTCGTGTGTGTGTGTGTGTGTGTGTATGACGCTTTTAAAATACTAAAGTAAAATGGTTAGGAAAAAGAAATTTAAAACGTTCCTCATAACATTACAAATTCAATGTATTAAATTATTATACTCTTATCTTTTGTAAACATTTTTTTCGTAATTTAAATTAACATTCACTTTTTAAAATATTTGTTAAAATTTGCAAAATTGACTAAATAATAGTCACAATATTTCTGATAGAGAAAAAGTTTGAAACATAACAGTAATTATAAAAAGAGTGAAGTCTCATTCAAAATTTACTCTTCACTGAATCCATCGTTAAATATTTCAACACAGTTAATAAATTGGTGAAAGCTTAAGTCAAATGTTTATAGCTTTGAATTATACTCTTATCTAAAGAATATATCGCTTTCAAGAAACAAAAATGCATACATCAAATATAATAAAAAATTTTAAGTTAATTTCATTGAAATTACTTAAATTCTTATTAATAGCTTGAATCTTCGCATTTAATGAAACTAAGACAGACACTATTTGTGCTTATTATTATATTTTTTCTTTTCATAGTTACTTATCCAAATTTGTTGATTTTTAATGTATCTTCAACTGCTTTTTTTATATTTCCAATTATTTATGAAATAGAATTTACATCTTTTTATTCTGTGATTATTTTTGTAAACATTTTAGTTAAATAAAATGTTTCCAATTCAACATAACTGTCATAATTCTTCATGCTAAAAATATTTATTATATATAAAGTTTAAATTTTAATATTCTAAAACAAAAAAATTAAGTCATACTTTAGTATATATAATTAAACTTTTATTTTTACTCAGATACTTATACATTATTTTAACAAATATATAACTTAGAGAAATGTTTTTCTAAAAATATTTCTCCATCATAAACTTTTCTTTCCTTTTTTCACGAATCTTAGAAGCATATGAAGAATGTTTTACAAAACCAATCTCTGAAAATAATGAATGACATATATAATCAAAATTAAAAAAAAAACATTTTTGTTTTAGTTTTAAGTCAACTAGAGATAATAAATTTTATGATATAATACAGCGATATAATAAACTTTCATATAATAAACTTTATAAGCAACGCTGACAAACTAATTTTAAAAAACACGATTAAAAAAAAATAATGTATATATTTGGGGAAATATTTTTGTTCAGATTTTTTCTTTCTCAATTAAAGCTATATTTTTATTGCATTATTTTCATAAGGAGTCTTATGCTGTTTCAAAAATTTTAAAGTAAATCTAATGTTTCATGCTATACTTAAATGCAACTTTAGAAAGAAAGGTATTTGAATAAAATAAATTTTATACAGGATTTTACAAGAAATGTTTCTTACATATTTTCTATCTTGGATTCTTAGATTTAAATTTCATATATCCTAAGTAATATAGCTTTAAAGTATTAGTTATATAATTTTATTTTATGCGGAATAGATGTATTATAAAGATGACTAGATGAAGTTTGTTACATGAAACTAAAGAAAAGAGAGGGAAAAATCACACTTTAACTGTTACAATTCAATTTTTATTGCAATTACCTGATTATAGTTATGAAATTTCACACGTAGAATAGAAATGTTATAGAAAAATGTGTATTTAAAGTTCTTTAAACAAAAGAAACATAAATAAACACTTTATTCTTTCTTCAATTAAATTTGTAATGCAGTTATTCAAAAATTTTAATGAAGAAATTTTTATATTAGATGTGATCTGATCTATATTAGGGAAAAAGGATTTACAATAAATTGAAATAACAAAAATATTATACTCAAAAAGTTTATGAAAGCTAATTTACATTATTGGTACATATTTTTTAAGAAATTAAATGAAATCTGCTAAGAAAATATTTCACAAAAATGAAAGTTTCCAATTAATCGAGTAGAAGAAAAAAAAATTATTAATATATAATGCCTACTAGAGTTTGTTTGCTTATCATATAAACAAATATAAAATATTACAATTTTCATGAATATTTTGTTTAGAAAAGCATACCTTTTCAAAATTATTCACATGAAAGATTTCGTGAAAATAAAACAGTTAAAATATGTATAAAAACACTTTCTGTATGTGCATTTGTATTTTGTTAAGTCCTTCAATTTGAGAGAAAAAAAGACCTTATAATAGAAATATTTTATTAAAAGTGCAAACTTCCTTAAATTTATATTCGTAAGAATATATTCAAATAATTAACATATTATATTCATAGAATTAACATAAAAATAGTAGTTAATTTTTTGGAATGCTTTGATAATTATGTAAAGAGATATTACTTCAATCTCTTTAAAAATACATGAAAATATGTGTTTTTCTTAAAATTTATTTCATTTTGACTTTATACATGACAAGTTTAAACAAGCCCCAAGAATAGAATTAATTTTCAGTAATTATAAAACATTAACAGGAGTTCTAAAATTACAGAAATTATAGCTTGAAATTCCTGAATTTTGACTTTGATCAGTCATTCAAAGATATAATAGTATGCCTATAAAAAAACAGAAACAAGAATATGTTTGGTTTGAAAAATAAATTTTGATGACACTTATACTTCTGAATAAAATCGAAACCTAAAAAAAATGTTTAAATTTTGGAAGTTTAAAGAGTTTGCTCTAGTTTTGGAAAATTGAGAAAAACAACAAATACTTTTTTTTGTAATTCAGCATGGCTTTTCAAAATCATTGTTTAAAAAATGAGCATAAATCTCAACGTCAAAAATTGCCTCTGAAAAAATATATTATATTAACAGCTGATTATGATAGATTAGTTGCCTGTCATCCACATTTATTCGTGAATATTTGATTACTTTTAAAAGATAACTTAAAAAACGTATAATATTTAACAAATATAAATGACAAAAATTATTTTATAAAATACTGAAATAAATTTTTTAAGCATCTAAATCATATCGAAGAAAAAATGCATCATCCTGTGATAGATTATAATCATAGGATGATAAAGAATACATTCTATATCGAGAATTTCTTTCGTATTTATTTTTGAAGAAAGATACACAGTGCAAAAACCAAACATTTAAATATTAAGTATAATTTGGAACATATGTGTTGAATTTCCATATTTAAGAAATTACATTTTCACTTCAAAGAATTGTAGAAATCATAAGATATATTTACGATGTGCATATTAATCTCTGATAAATCTGTTGTAAGAATATTTGCAGATATAGATTTGTGTAAGAAAAGATAGTATATAACCTACATGTTATGGAGCATTCAATACAGTATTCTATAAATTTTAAACATGTTCTACTTATCTATAGTTTATTTTAATCTTTTTAATCTATCTACGAAATATTTTAATTTATTCTCAGATTAAAATATAGATATTAATCTATAGACTGAAAGAAAATAGAGCTTGATTTGATTAAATAACCATAGCAGTTTCTTGTTCAAGAGAGATCCAGATTGACATGCCATGAAGAGTAATTCAGGTTGTCACTGAGATTTATGAATATGTTATAAACATTGTGCAATCCTATGTGTCTTTCGTTAGACTATTAGACGTTTTACATGTCATCAGGTCATGCATTCAATGCTGAAAGTTTACAAATAATGTCAAATAAAGCTGCTAAATCTTCAAATTAAAATTCAAATATTTGATTTCAATTATATATATATGTATATATCTATATCTATCTATATATATAAATATATATATATATATGTGTGTGTGTGTGTGTGTGTGTGTGTGTGTGTGTGTGTGTGTGTGTGTGTGTTACCGTGAAAGACCGAAATCAGAGAATGTCGACATTCACCGGTGAATGTCAACAAACACCAATTCCGGGAAAGATCGAATATTTCATTACATTCTTGTACATTCGGACCTTCATCTGTGTATGTCGACAATCACAGATATGCTTTGGTGGAGGTTGAAAAGAGAGGAGACGACAAAGAGGCGACTGGCTGTATCTCGTCAGATCTGCCAAATCCTTTGTTTTGGTGGAGTCTCCCGCTAAATCCTAGCGACTGGTTGTTTCCAGTCAAATCCTTTGTCAGTCTTATGCATATGCAAAGTCCAATGGCGAGAGCAAAGTTTTCTTAATTTTTTTTCTGATTTCCTGATTTATAAGAATGGATACTGCAGTGAATCATGTTCTTTTTCTTGAAAAGTTAACTGTATTAATTGCTGGTAAACGAGAAGACAATTGCTTTTATTTTTCTAGAGAAAAGTACTCTAAAATACTTTCTGAAGTGGTTTCTGCTAAAACTAAGTGCAACACACCTTTGGATTACATATGATTAAAACGTTTTGACGTTTTAAAAATTAATGATAAAGGGAAGTTAATTGCATCATTAAAACTAAGAGAAACGAATATACAGTATTATGTTACCAATGAGGAATTGTTCAGTATACTATATGAAGCTCACACCAGGATAAGCCATGGAAGAAGAACACGTATGCTTAAAGAGTTGCAAATTAAATACAAGAATTTTGCATATGAAGTTGTAATGTTGTATTTAAATCTATGCAAACAGATTCATAGGAAACACAGTGCACCTAAAAAAAGTATTGTTGTGTATCAGTTCTGAGTTAAACTCAAGATGTCAAGTTGATCTGATAGATCTGCAGTCAAACTCAGATAGTGAATATAAGTTCATAATGGTGTATCAATATCATTTAACTAAGTTTGTCCAGCTACGACCGTTGTAAACTAAGAGGGCTGAAGAAGTAGCGTATCACGTTCTTCCAATATTTTTAACATTTGGTGATCCAGCAATATTGAAATCAGATAATGATAGAGCATTCAGTAATCAAGACATATCCGAAATATGCGCTATGTGGAAAGGTATTAAGATATTTCAAGGAAAACCTCGTCACAGTCAAACACAAGGCTCAGTTGAAAGGGCCAATCAGGATATACAGAATATGCTAACTGCATGGATGAACGATAACAATACAAATAAATGGTCAGAAGGCTTACCCTTTGTTCAATTTGCCAAGAACACTGCATACCACGAAGGAATATGCCAAAGTCCTTACGAAGCCATGTTTGGCATTAAAGTAAAAAGAGGCAGAGCATCGGGGTTTTTTTTTTTTTTTTTTTTTTTTTTTTTTTTTTTTTTTTTTTTTTTTGCCTAGCGAACAAATTGCAGGTATCGAAACTGAAAAACAACTTGAAGAAATCGCCAATACTTTTGAAACCGAACAACAGTTTGAAGAAACTGGTAATACTTCTGAAAAAAAAATTTGAGCAGTGGTCAAACCAAAAACCAAATTCCAAAGAAAAATATTGAAGATGATTTGCAATCTATCACGTCTTCACATCAAATTCTGAATGAAAAACACGAGTTAATTTCTATAAAAAGAGCGGCCGCGAAAGAGAATTTCTACTGCAAGCAACAAAAATGTTGCGAACCTCACAAAATCAATTTCCTTTTGCTCAAATTGGTGATACTGTACGAATATAAGTCACTGATGTCGACCGTGGTCGTATAGATAACCGAAATGTGTTAATGGTTGTTTTTGGAATAGAACACTCCGACTTCTATAAACTTGCGAATGAAAATGGTACCCTCAAGCAGCTTTACACACGTAATCAGTTCGAAATTTGTAAAGAAAATCTCCTTTCCATAGATAAGATTTCTTTTCAAGAAATTTCGCTGAGAAAAGCAGCTGCAGCTAATTCGAGAAGCGGTGGGCAAGGCTATACACGCTGTCATTGTAAAAGGAAGTGTTCCATTAATAAATGCAGTTGTAAAAGCAAGAGCCTCTTGTGAAATTCAAAGTGTCATAATAGTTTAAGTTGTTGCAATAAATAAGATTTTATTCACTTAATTTAGTAAGATTTTTATTACTAGTATTTTATTTTCTCATTTAGAAAGTACTGTATAATTAAATAAGTTTTTTACTTCTATAATTTTCCTTTCTCATTTTGAAAGTACTGTGTGTTTTAAGTTCTTAGTTATTCCTCTCAGAAAAAGAGGTGAAAAATTTATCGAGACTGAATAACGGAGAAAAAAATATGAATCTCAGACATGTTCAACATTCACAGTTAGAGCATGGTAAATGTTGACATTCACCGGTGAAAGCTAGAAATAAAGATATTTAGCAAATATTTCGGTCATACGGAAAGCAACTATGTGAAGTATGTGAATGTTGATGTATATATATATATATATATATATATATATATATATATATATATATATATATATATATATATATA
>JAPDSC010026132.1:0-18648 GCA_026290005.1 Latrodectus geometricus
TATATATATATATATATATATATATATATATATATATATATATATATGCTATTGACACATCAAGACATGCACCATAATGCAGTAATGGAATGGATAATAAGATATGATGCTATAAGAATACATGTTTTAATAGGGGAATAAACTTCCACATCTACAATTATACTACCAACCCTTTCGGGAATACTTTTAAGATTTTGATAAGTATTTGTATCATTTTTGCTGCAAGAACGGCATAAGATTAACTTGATATTTCTAGTGTGGTTTCCCAATCTGTAAACATTATTATTACTATTCTACAAATGTGTTATAGGGCTTAAGTCATCACTAAGAGTAGGAAAGAAAAATGTTCCACATGCAAAAATAGAGCAGCTCTACAAAAATTGCAATATATCAAGACACATTATGGTTACAGGAAAAATAAATTATATAAAATTGCTAAAGCATAGAATGTACAAAATCTCCCAAATCATTTACATAAGCATTAGGATCCAATTTAGTAGGAAAAAAATATGAATATTTCAGCTATACTATGAATAATACTTCCAAATAAAAACATTATCATCACTAAATTTGGTAATTGGAAGTATGCCCTCAGATAAAAGAAATTAACCTGCCAGTCACGAAACCTCTGGTTGGAAGAGCGCATGTTGGAACTTATTGTTCCACAAAACATATTTTTTCAATGACCAACCCTTTAGTTATAAAATGGTAATTACCAAGCCAACCTGATGTTTTTGTTGAATGAAGTGATGTTTGGTTTGTGAATAGCAATATATCAGTGGATATTATTAGATTGGGGAAAAAGAAATCCATTGTTTTTACGTGAACTTTTAAAACTTCTTTCAGATTCGCTTTGTAAAAAGGTTTAAAACAGTTTTCATGTAGATTTTTAGGTCTTAAACGAAGCTACGACTGCTGACATGCTGTCAAGTTTGATATTTTATAGCCATTCTCAACGATGTTGTATCCATGCGAGGTGCATCTTTAGCACCCAAATACCCAAACGGAATCGACGAAACAAAAATTGTACGTTACTGATTGTTACAGTCTTATATAGGACGATAAACAACTTTTACAATTTTAGCCACCTGGCTATCTTTTTCGCTGTTACAAGAGAAAAACAAAAATGTATCGAATTTTCTGTTTGTTGTCTTCCATTTTTGAAACCTTGTACTCGTAACTGAATTAATCAAACAAAAAACCGCAAGAGAATATTTTAGTGTCAAATGTCACCTTTCCAACAAGCATAAATCTGAAATTGTTTGATAGATACCTCACAAGATAGCGATCACTACAGACGTCTACCGAAAAAATAATGGATAACTTTTTCCCCAACCTAATATATATGTTGCTTTTTTGATAAAGTTTTGATGTGCATGTTAGCTTATGCAATCTATCAAAGATGATTTGAAGTTGTCTTTAAAGGTTTTTGGGAACTTCAAGCACTTTAGTCAGCACTGTATGCAATTTGTATCTTATAATCTTTCAATTTATCACATGAATAGCAGATCAGTGTAACTGATTATTTTAATATGATTGGGGTAATAGACTTGCAACTTAATGTTGATCTTTTAACATTTTTGAATCCCATCGTGAACAAAGGAGTATCTGTGCAACAAAATGAAGTGCAATATATATATATTGTAAAAATCTAAAACCATGGTGTCAGAAACTTGATAACATAAAATAACTATGAGGAAAAACGCCTAGATTAAAATTCTAACAAGGTGTGAAGTATTCAAAATGAAATATTAGGATAAAAATTTAAGAATTTCAAATTATAGGGATAATAAAGCAATTATGTATGTTAAAATTAAAAAAAGAGTAGTTATTCTGAAACACTGTCCAATTATGATGAACCTGAAGCTTGCTTAATCCTCCAGGCATTTCTCAAATTTCAAAATAAATTAAAAAATACTAACATATGCTAAAAGAAATACTACATAAATTAAAAAAGATGCTAATATTTTTATTAGTAATTGTTCCCATGATCTGAAATTGTGTTATTTTAAAAAGTTTTAAATAGTGGACCACATTATGGAAATTTCAGTTGCAATGATATTTGCATCCTGTTTTTGTACATCAATAGCCAATGACGAGCTTCGCACACACCCAGAAGTGATAAGATTTTGAGGTCACATGATCATTTATCAAGTTCCATTACTTTAAAAAAAAAAAAAAAAAAAAAAAAAAGCTTGTAAGTGGAATATGAGGAAACTTGTTAAATGTCTTTTTTCTTAAATGTCATTTGAGAACTTCATTTTTATAGGAAATATCTCTTTTTTTGTAGGAGTTTTAAAGGAATTCAAGAAACATTATGAAAAGTAAAGAATTTAAGATGGTCTGCATTATTTGTTCTAATAACCAAGAAGATTTATTAAACTAAACATTCATACATGTCACAATATTAACTAATTAGACAGACAATAAGTTATTTACAAAAACATAAAAATTAAAGATCTAATATCAAACTAATAATGTGTAAAACAAAGACGGTTTGGAAAACACTACCTCATAATAGCAAAACGTGAAGTTTAAAATTTTCCCATTTTTAGTGAATAGAATTAAAACAAGTAAAAGCAACATCTCTTCTAATAATTAGCATATTATCTGCCAAACTCTGAATGTGAAATATTCCACAAAAACCACGATTTAGCAGCAAAAAACTATTATATAATGATAGCTGAAAACTTGCAAGTTTTATAGAATCCAAATAAAAAAATTCAAATTTTCTTCACTGTGACTAGAAAAAAAGATGAACATTAGTAAAAATTACTTCGAACATCTAGTTTGCTAGTGATTGCAACCTTTGTATTTTTTTTTAACAGATTATGCATGTCTTGACCCAAACCCAGAAATTTCTTTTGGTTTGAGAAATTGCTCAGCAAGTGGAGATGGACATTAATTACCTGAACATGAAATAATAGATCACTAATTACGTGAACATGAAATAATAATGTTTAAGGTGGTGTTCAAGGGTATTTCAGATGGAAATTATAAACTGAAGAAATACCAACAATTAATGTTACAAAAAACCATAACATCTCTAACTTAAAATAACAATCACTATAATTCTAATCATAACATCCAAAGTAAAAGCTTCTTTTTTTTATTTTGAAATACTATCACAATTTCACATAAAAATAAAGGTTCTTATTTTGTATATTGCATTTAACCTTTGTATAAAAACTGATATACAATTGAGAATCATGAAAATCTATTGTTACTCAGACCATTACTGTGGGGTGTATTTAGGTATAAAATCATAATTAGTAATAATAATGCTCATTTCGATCCTTTTTCCTATAAGGGGGAGGCGGGAATGAGCTTGAGAAACTATAGATGGAGACATAAAACAGTATATAATCTTGTTCTCCATTAATAACAATGTAAAACCGAGCACCATTTATTTTAATTACAGTGACTGGTGGACTATTGTTGATGGGTTAGTCTTTTAAAAATAATTACAGTATTGAATTTTCCTGTATTAAAGCATCATATGAAGGAGCTAAGCTTGCTCATTGTGCAGTTTGCAATTGTGATTTTAATACATCTCATGGCGTTATTTTTCCTACTTCTTGTCATGCCAAATGCCCAAAACTACAAATTTATAAACTTAAAAAGATAACATGTAAAACTTGCTGAAAGATTAATTAACTAAGCTTGTTAAGCCATTTATAATTCAAAGTATACCTTTATTACTATTATGCAAATATGCTATCACCCAGATCATTACTGTGGTATGTATAAAATCATAATTAATAATAATAATGCACATTCCGATCCCTTTTGCTAGGGGGGAGGTGGAGGAATGAGCTTAAGAAACTATAGATTTTCATTCTTGTAATAATAAAAAAGAATCTTGTGATTTAGTCATAGGAAATGATACATCTGTGGCAACATTAACTGATGATAAAATAAAAAATTTTTTTCTGATGTTTGGAAAATATTATTTTAAACAAATTTCCAATAAAACAAGATCTTTTGCGTCATTTGCAGTTGCCAGATGTGGATAAACTTGATGAGGTTAAATTTTCTAGTGTGAGGTACTATTGTTCAAATGTTTTCATTTTTGTTGCCAATCATAGATGATCAATCTGAGGATGTGGCCATGTGGATGAGCTAGAAAATCCGTTTTCTTCACGACAAAGTGAAGATTTATCTAAGTTGAAAACTGAAAATGAAATGATTGATTTTCTGTGGTTTCAAAATGGTGAAATTAAGAGTATAGGTAATAGTGACAAATATGAAAATTTTCTAGTTTAGTGAAAGAGAACGGAAAAGAAACTTACTTAATAACAATTTAGAAAATTTGCTTACTGTGAAATCTATGCCACAAATTTTGTTATGAGCAAGAGCTCAGTAAGACTTTGTTGGATAAGACTTTAAAAGCATAAGTTACAGCACTGAATATTTCTCCAGTACATACATTAAAAATATTTTTTAATCAAAAAGTATATTTATATATATGGATCTTTTTAAATCTTTAACCCACAACTATAAAAAAATCGTTGGCCATAAGACAAATTATTAGCTAACACAACAAATAACTTAGCATTTAATGGTTAAGCATTAAATTAACAAGCTATATTTCCATGATTCTTCATAAGGATATGATTTTTACTTCTCTTATTTTACACACGATTAAGAATAGTTTTAAGTCTCACATTAAAATTTCCATTTATTAGATTCTAAAAACAAAATTCGGTAGCACAAATTAACTAATTAGAAGAACAGCAAGATTTTTAATTGAAAAATGTGAACAAAAAAGCAAAATTGACTGGAATATAATAAAAATATATAAATGAACAGGAAATATTGTTATAAGATTGAAAATAGAGTTAAAGAAATAAAAAATCATAGAAGTGGGGGAAAAAAAAAGATAACAGATAGAAATTACAGGAAACTGCAGTTTCAACCATCATTTTTCTTTTGCCTTCTCTTTCTATTATTCATTTATTTTTCCAGAATAAATAAAAACACGTTATTTATGTTGTTTGTTTTTGTAATAAACCCTGGTATACAATAGAAATTTTTTTAAAAACCAGAGCCAATTAGATTGGGGCTTACAGATGAATGTATACTTCAAACTTGTGTATTGTTAAAATAAAGGAGAGAATACAAAACATTTGGTTGCACACTCAGCCATGTTTTTAAAAAATCAAGGCAAATATTTTTAAAATTAGAATTATAATTTCTATACATACTTATTTATAACTTTATACACACAGATATTCTAAGATTACGATTATAATTTGTAATTATTTAGATTAAGATAACATATAATTAATAAATATTGCAAATTAATCTTTGCATAGTTAATTATAGAAAATACAGAAATACATTGCAATAATAAATAAAATAAAAAACCACTTCCAACTAATCAACATGTACATAATAAATGTTGATTAGTTAGCACTAATCAACACATGTAGCACTAACAACTTTTAAGAATAACAAATTATGAATATAAAATTACCAGTTGTTTCAGGTGATGCAGATGGACTAATAGTTACAGCTATTGAAGACCCTGAACCAGAATCCTCTTTTGAACCACAAGAATGTCTGTAAAAAATAACATTTTTTAGATAAAAGAACACAATTATATTTATCTAAAAACATATCAAATTTATTGAAATTAGCTGAAATAAAACATTTAATATGAATAATGCTAATGAGTTTTGAAATAAACAAAATCTGAATTGAATAACATATTTTATACAGACATGGTAGTTTTATAGTTTATCATAAATTTTATTCAAGAATATAATAGTTGATGAGAGTAAATTAAAAATTTTATGATTCCTATCATATATTAACAAAATCTTTAATGATAATCAGGAACAAATAGCATCTAACATTATACATTAAATATATTAAAATTTTTATAAGATACTTATCTTATAAATCAATTATGGGAATATTTTAAAAGGATTTTTGACTTCAAACTTTTTGAATAAAGAAAAGCACAAAAAAACTTATGTTGCAAATGCACACACACTATTAGATTTTAGATCAAATTTAAGAAATTTCAATGCAAAACTTATAATACAACTTCTGGTGCCAACTTACATACCAAATCGATCATTCCATAAATAAAATAAACACTTTAAAAAAATAATCAATACTTTTCTTTGGTCAAGTCATGCATTTAAACAGACAAATGTTACTCTTAACTCAATTAAAATAATCACTTTCAAAGAATTTTGATTAATTTCATGATAATCACACATCAAAAATAATTCCTTTTTTATTCAGCAATTTTTAAATAAAATATATTACTTTCTATTATTTAAAATAATCATCAGATTTTAATATATTACAAACGAGTACATCATATCAATTCTAAACATTTAAATTTTAATATGCTTGATAATAAACATAAGATGTATGTAAATTTTTGATGAAAAGTATTTATTACAAGAATATTTTAATTGATTAAACAAACTGTTCAGCAACTCCATTATTGTAATTCAATTTGAATTATTAGCAAATAAAAAACAATTTATCATAATTGTAGGTTAATTAGAATGGGGGCTACGTTTTAAATTAATTCCGAATCACTAACATCCAAGCTCAAGGTGGAATTCAAACCAACAAATTGCTGAACTGAACACAAAAAAAGAGCCCTACACATTGGACTGCCTACTTGGTGAAATAATGGTACACAAATATATTATTTGTATTATTCCAAATAGCAACATCATTTGTACTATGAAAACTAGTGCTTCATTAATATTATAGAATCAACTTTAGTCTCATTAACTTTTGGAACTTGAGTAATAGTAAAATACAGTAAAATAAATGGACATCTGCAATATTTTTAGAACATGTGTGCCTAATTTATTATATGAAATGTGAAATTTTAAAAGATAATTATGTAAATAAAGTAATAAAAATTTGGCATAAATAAAACTATTGTAAGATGAAAAATACTTTTCATTCTTATAGGCAATAGTTATTTAAATGTTTATTTTGAAATGCTATTACCGTGGAGATGACCCCGGAGATTGCCCTGGAGTACCAGTTGGTGAAGCATGGCGAGGAGGTACAGGAGGAGGTACTGAATTAGGAGGTCGACGAGATGATTGAGGAGATGCTTTAGGTGACACCATTGGGGAACGACTATTTGACTAAAAGAATCATATTTCCATAAAAAAATTTTTTTTCATGTATATTTTTAAATACATTTTTTTTCAAACAATTTAAATGAAATTGGCTGTTTACTTAGTAATTTATTTTATTATATGCCTTTAGGTTCCTTGACAAAAGCTAATTGATTCAAAATGTTAACATGAGGAAATATTTAAAAGTGTTAAAATAAAATTTTATACAAATAGCAATGATTCTTAAACCAATACTTATTTTTTTTTAGGAGAAATAAAAAAAAAACTGTTAGTGACATTACCTGTACAAAAACAATAAATATTATTTAAAAAGAAAAACTGAATTATTGTAAAAGGAAATATATAAAGTAGCAGATTAAACAATGTGTAGAACTTTTAAATCAATAGAACAATGTAATTTACATTAACTATTTTTATCATAATAATAAAAATTAGAATTTTACAGTATCTACTGAAAAACGTTTAAATTTTTAACACTTAATTTTTAACATGATTTACCATAAACATATAGGATCAAGGATCTTTTAAATGATAAAAGACACTTTTGAGAAATTTCATTCCTGTAAATCAATCTTAATTGTTAGCAAAGATGAGAAGGAAACAGTTTAGCATGAAAGATTATAAGAAATTTTACTTTTTAAAGTAAGAGTTGAATTACATTTTTTATAAATAATCAATGGGACTTAATGTTATAAATAATTTTGAAAAATTAGTAATGAAATTAATGGCAAATGAAATTTTTAAATAACTTAAACATGTAAGAAAAAAATACAAAATAAAATGCTGTCCATGATACTTATTCATAAAGTTAAGATTATTTTATCATTTTAAACATTTCTATAGACTTTATAAAAATCTCACATTACATGCACTCTGCATACGGGACACACGTGAATGTAATCTATTAAGTACAAAAGTTTTTTGTTCACTGTGTTGAAGCAAGGTTATCAAACTTGAATGGTGATAAAGAGTAGAAAGAAAATTATAAATGGTATTTTATTTTTAAAATGAACTGTGTAAAAATAATTAACTATTTTTTTATACAATTTAACAATAATTTATTTTAACTAACAGATACTTCATGTTAACTGTTAACTCAGAAGTATTTTACACTAGAAAAAAAACCTATTTTAAAAGATTTCTTATATATTCTTCCTTTGTCTTCAATCATGCTGTATACTTTGTATTTTATTCTTTTAGCAAAGAACTTTATAAACAATTAAAAATTATAAATTGAAGTTCATAAATAGAATTTCTGATAAATTTAATTCAATTAGAATATTCATAATAAAAGTTCTTTGTTTTAATGAAAAGAAATTTAAAACTATAGTAACCCATAGCGAAAAAGAATAAAAGTTTTAAAAAGATAAATCTTTTTGCTAACTGAAATTCAATATTTATCATGAATATATTACCATTGCTTTTTTGTAATCTCTTTTAATACTCATACTTTACCTTTTACCTTTTTAAAACATTTTTTATAATGTATTTATTTTTTATAGTGTATTTTTTTATAATCTATTATAATGTAAATTGCAAAAGAAATCATGATAAAAGAAATAAAACAATTTATATTTTCCATAAATTAATAACATGTAATTTAAAACTGTCTATTATAATTGCTCAGTTTCTTAACTATGACAAGAAATTTAAAATATGAATGCCATAAAAAATCCCATTTTTAAATTAAAGGATTTAAAAACTTACCCTACTGCCATCAGAGGCATCTGATCGAGGTGACAAAGCTAGAGCTTGCAGACAAGATGTCCAAGTATTTGGGTCCTATACAAAAATTTATTCAACTTAAAAATTTGAAAGATATAAGCAAAAATAAAACAAATTATATGAAAATTTAAGACAGTTTAGAAAAATTACAGATCTTTCATCTTAATTTACAAAGTACATGCCAGCATCACATATAGTTCATTAAATACAATACTTCAAATTTACTATTAAGTCATTATTGAGCAACAGCATTTTTTTTTATCAGAGAGGATAGATCTTATAGAAAAATCAGAACACTTATGGCAGTTAATACAACAAGAAAAAATTGCAATATCTCCTCCATAACAATTCATGAATTGAATAAATAAAATTATTTTTCAAATATATTTTTATAAAAAAAAAATCTTTGAAATTCTGTCTGATTAATTTTTTTTGCGTAATACTTAAATACTATCATCAATCTAACATTCACCATGGAAGTTGGTTATTTTTAATGTGCTTATAACTTCTATTCACATATAATTAAATATTTCATAAAATATCTGCTACTCTCTTGTCAATTTCAAAAGCTTTTAAAAATTCTTTACTGATTTAAATATTTTTAAATTTTATTTTACTCTGAACAATTGCAAAATCAAATAAGGTTAAATACTTCTCAAAACAGCTAAAGCAAATCAAAATTTTTAATTGGAAAGTGAAATATATTTCAAATTTTTTTACTTTGTATATAATTTTAGTAAGGAGGATACTTGTAAACTACTTCCAAGGAAATGTTTAGAAAAAACTTCATTAGTGATTTCCAACAGGTAATATGCAGAAAGGCTCAATAATGATACAATTCATATTAAAGGAATCAGACATTTATACATATTAGTACCAATATTATTCTTTTATTTATAGTCAAACGCCCTTTATAAAGTTATAAAATGTACCCAATCTTTAATTTATCTTAATTTTTTTTAAATATGTATACATAGCAGTAGAAGACATGATCCAACTAAATTTTCCAAGTAGAAAATACAAACATAACAACATTTGAAAAGTTGTTTCATTATATTTATTATCCAAGCTTTAACACTTTAGTTTCAGAATTTTTTATGCAGTAAAATTTATGTTCATTTGACATTTTTTTTCTCTACATTCTTTAGGGAGTTAAATGCTTTCATTTCTGTTATTCTGAGTATAAGGTAATTCAAAATAGGAAAACTTATCAACTTACATATTATACAAAAAAATTTAATTCAGTAAAGAAAATCTAATACAATTTGATGCATAGTATATCAGAAATATTAAGAAAATTTCACATAATATTCATACACAACTGTGTCTTCAAATTTCGAGTTACAAAAATACGGTTATTACTAAAATCTTAATAAAATCATTGAAGATAATCTACTTTAAGAATGCTTGCTATTTATGAATAAAAAAAAATCCCAATTTAAGAAAACACTTATTACTTTATTATTCCTTTCAATAAACATACTCAAATAAAAAATATTTGTATAATATCAAGAATAGTACTGTATTATCTTACTTTCAATATAATTGATTTTCACATTAATTAGACAAATAACAAACAATTACCAACATATTTATAATTTAAAGATTTATTATAAGTAAATTATAAAATCTAAATATTATTAAATTGCAAAACTTATTAGTTTCATTACATGACTTTTCCCTGGTATGTTTTATAAAAGATTATAACTTACATGCATATTTCAATATGCCCAATATTTTAAAACAACAGACTACATAGCACATACTAAACTATTCAAGCTAATTATAGACAATACTAATACTATTCTTCTTACTTTTGGTTATTTCATTATGAAAATAGTTATTTATTCTTTATTGTACTTCAGCAACATTTATTTCCTTTAATAAAATAATAATAATTTAAAAAAATATAAAATCACACAATAAATTTCATTAAAGTTGGAAATTTTAAAATTTAATTTTTATAGTTAATTAGTACATCAATATAAAAATTTTATACAAAAGTTCATTAATATTTTTATAGTTTTAAATTTTTCTTCTATTTTTATGTAGATTTAATTTTTTTCAATTCTCAAAACTAAGTCAAAAATTTTAAGTGCTACAAAAAATTTAAATACATTTAAAGATTTTCAACTACTAAGATTTCATTTACTAAGGCATGATAATTAAATAATCAAACATGGAAAATGTATATTTAGTTATGTATGAATATCTTTCTTCTGAAATATCAATGATAAGTTGCATTATTTAGATCTATTTGAATTATAATTTAAATTTTTTTTAATATACTCAATGTGGCAGAATCTATATTCACGAGAAACTTTGTATTATCACTATTTTAATAGAGGAAATTATCACCAAAATAGAGGGAAAGTGACTAGTATATATGCATTGGGATTTTCCCCAAAAATTATTCTATAAAACACAATGAAAATACTTATTAATTAAAAAAAACAGAAACTTTCCTATATTATTTTTAAGTACTTTTTGTTTTGTTTTTTATTATAAGTACAAATTTTTATTACCTATATATACATTTATAAACCACTACAATTGAAATAGTGTGGAAATATTGAAAGTGCATTACTCATATCTTATCATCACTGCCTGTTTACTTGAGAAACTTAGAATATATAACTTCTGAATTACAAAAATATTAATTGGAATGACTCACAATAATGTAAAAAATGTATTAACTAATAACTTATTTTTCTCTTCCCATCCCCATATTTGATAAACAAGAAAGTATACATGTAAGATCATCTTTTATAAATAGAAATGTAATTCAATTATTGATTTACATTCCTATAATTACTTTTAGAAAAATAAGAAGGTTGAATTATGGTACTGATTTCAATACTTAGATATCCATGAGGAAATGACAAGCAAGATTTTTCGCAAACCTTTTTTCAAAATAAAAGAAATTTATAAATTAATTTAAAGCCTATTTACTTCAAAGTTTTCATCTTCATCAAAATCAACCAAATTTCCCAAATGTGTAGAATGGCCATCACTACGCTTGAAAGTTCTTCCTGTTGGATCAAAAGGGTCAACTATAACTTGTTCTGTACCTTTGATTTCAGCACGACAAAAAGGACAACCTTGTCCTTCCGAATCCTGAAAAAATATTTCTTTTTGACAAACATTCTTTAATTTTTATTAAATTTTAGATCATCAAAAACGTTGAAGCAACTCATGACTCAGAATTCTTTGATTATATATATAAAGAACATATTTCAAAATATATTATATACACATGTAAAAATTATGAGCATGAACAATTTGCTGACTTTATTATACAACAAAATGAATGTAATTTAAAGACAAATAATAGAACAAAAGCTTATAAAATTAAAAACGTATGTTCAGCAATACAATATTTATAAATAAAATGGTTTTTAAAAAATGTGAGATTTTTTACATAATAGTTATAAATTCTTTTATCAAAAAGCAACATTTCTAGAACAGCAGATCAGTGGATATATTAAGTAATGAATATATTATAGTGCGGACATCACAAGACCATATAAACTACTTTTAAAATGATTTGTAGCTATCTCAAATCATTCAAATGATTTATTTTTAGAATAAAATGAAATATTTCATTGATATCTTATTTATGATAGAAATATACAAAGAAAGTATATTAACGATTACATTATTTTATAACACTTGAACTTGATGATCATTATTTTAAATTTACTTTTAATAAGAATTGTAGTGCAAAAAAAAAAAAAAAAAAAAAAAAAAAAAAAAAAAAATCACATTGGGGGAAAAAAAAAGAATTAACAAATCAGATAAAGTTTGATTTAATATTCTACAAGACATTTTTGACAATATATGTTAATTGAACTAGGATCTACAATTTAATGTGCTCACTGCTGATCATCTGAGAATTAATTGCTTGTTAGTGCTCTGCCAAAGAAATAGTTTTTCCCAGAAACCAATTTATTATAACAAAAGATGGAAAATTTGTGAGTTAGATAAATATAAATTATGCTTTTACAACTAACTTTTTAACATTAATATCTGCAGAAAAACCAAATACATAATACCAAATAAAGTGAAGAATAAATACAATGATGTATTGGTTACAAAACATTCGACATTACATGCTATGTGAGACCAGCAACAAATTCATAAATATAGATTCAGGATCATTACAAACATTCATGATTAAGGCATATGTGTCCAAAATGAATAGTCAAAAGACCAATACATTCAAAAGAGTCTAGCAATGCCTAGAAGTTGTCTACTATATTATTTGAAACAATAAGGATTCAGATGAATTTAAATGGTCACTAATTGGTATTGCTTGAAATCTCAATGTGTTGATCTAAAAGAATTTTTTTTTTTAAGAGTGCTACATAATCACTCTTTTAGATCAACACATTGAGACACAATAGACAATCTTTTGATCAACACAACGATCATTTACAAAGAGACAAATTGTAGTACTTTTAGCAAAAAAATTCAGAAATAAATTCTCCCATCTCAAAACAAATAAAAAAAAATTATACTGACCACCTATCTTTTAAAATGGATGCCAAAAGGGTAGGTAAGAATCATAAGGAAGAGTTCAACATTTCCAAGATGAGACAGATTAAACAGTATACTTGGAGAAACACAGAAAGAAATAAAAGTTAATAAAATAAAGAAAACAAAACCAATTGATAGAGATTCACGTACAAAATTGTGCATTTCAGTTCTAAAGTAATAAAACTTAAATTCTATTAATATAAGAATTATATTAAGAGTACTGTGCCCCACTGAGGTAGTCAATAGTTATTATAATTAAAGATTTCAAAACGCAAGCAATGTTGAAAAATGGAAATTATTTAATTTTTAAAAGAAAACACTAAAATAGAATCATTTACATGAATTTATGAAATTTAAATACTTACACAATATAATAGCAACCAGTGTTTCAAACATTGCCTTTTTTAAGACTTAAAAATTATATCACAAATACTTAGTTCATTAAGAGCTAATTAAATGTTTACCTGCCAAGATGTTAAACATGGAGTGCAAAGAAGATGGCCGCAAGGCTCTATTCGAATATCTTTATCATTTTCTGCACAAATTTTACAAAGTTGAAAAGTAGATCCCATTTCACAATAAAGCTCATACTGTTCTTGGGTAACTTTGATGTGGTCTTCTGGGGTTGCTTGAACAGCCCAACTGAGATCAGGATTGATATTCCTTCCATCCGGATAAAGATAACTGAAATGATCAAGATCAGAAATTTCTTAAGCGCTTGTTAGCTATTTGTTAATATGAGACAGTTTTCTAGACTTCAATTAGGTATTTTAAAATAAAAATTAAAGATAGTATGCACCTCCCACAACATAGTTGATCATTTAACCCCTTACCTACCAAGAAAAATTTACGAGATTCGCTCCCCAGTGCCACCGGTTTTCACACAGGAGCGCACAGTTATGAGGTGTATTGGTGGAAATGAAGAGGAACAATTACCATCCTAATTGTTTACTTTCACAGAACAATAAAGAAAAAACAATGGAAGCGAAAGAATAAAAAGTTACAAACTTCACAAAAAGAAGCACAAATAATAACTGCAATGTATGAAACAAAAGCAACAGATTCCCCTGTTCCAAAAAATATTCCTCTTTCCAAATCACCCCTTCTTTGAAATAGTTGTAACATCACAACAGCTCTTTTAAACAATGTCAAGGACATTCTATTGCATTCCAAAGCCATGGGTCTAGCTTTAATGATAGCAGAGAAGCGTATTTCGGAAAGCCGTATATATACGCCCGGGCCGTTAACGCATTGGCATAGCGCGGCGTATATATATGCTCGCGGCAGGCAAGGGGTTAAAAAATAACACTTTCACAAAGCAAACACACAGTGAATTTAGATAAAACTTGCTTGAAAAAAGTAATTACACTTTTGGTTTATGAAAATTAATTAATTAGAAACTATTTCTTTTAAATTGTAACCATACGTTTTTAATTAAATATTTATAAAGAAACATCAATATTTATAGCTCTTTCACGAATCAATGAAAGTTTTTAATAGTGAACAAATTTAATTAAATTCGTAACAATTATAAACAATTTATAATATAAAAATACATCTAAAAGATCAAAATCCATTATTTCTACCTCTGAGCCCAATTCAAAATTTTAAATACCGTATTTTCCTGTATATAATCCGCGGATTATGTGTTAAAAAAAATTCCGAATTTCGTTGTGTGTATTATACGCCGCCGCGGATTATCTGATAAAAAACATTCTCCATCAAAAAGCTTACAAGAAAGTTTTGAAAGAAATAATCTTTATGTTTCATAAAATAAATAACAGGTGGTACCAGGACACATCTGAGTTATTTAAACTATAATCGGCTTTGTGCAATTACGTTCAAAAACGAATTCGGTTCCTCTTAAAGATTTTACGGTAGTAAATTCGCTAACGTTATTTTGCAATTTGCCTTGACATTAGCTGTTTCGTTTTGAAAATATTCAAATTCGTATATAGTCATATAGAAGCGAAATTTTTAAGTTACACAGCAGATTTTAAATTAAAAGCTATAGCGAAAGCAAATAAAAACAATGGCGTCAAATGTGTTAATGTGATGTGAAAAACAAAGCACATGCGGTATAAAAAAAATTGTATAAAATACGCAATTTGTAAATAATCCATTTCTTTCATTTAAATATTAACGAAGTAATTATATATTAATTTAAATATGTCTAACATTTTTTTAAAAGCTAAATATCGATAAGCTTTACAAGAATCTCTTCTCAAAATTATCGCTTTCGATCGATCTCGTGCTTTCATCTCAAGTTTATCGCACTTTGTGATGAACTGGATCAAGACTGATATTTTTCATAAACGCTTTTTTTTTATACAATTTATTAAATTTTTAATCCTACTGTGCATTTTTTTATTCTATGTGACACCTATATTATCAGCAGTACATATTTTAGTCTAATAGGCGAAAAAAAAATTGCCGCGGATTATGCGACGCTTTTTTTCCTTTTACTCGAAAAAACGGCCGTGCGGATAATACACCACTGCGGATTATATATAGGAAAATACGGTAATAATAATAAATATTTATTTTTTTTTACCAACTTGGACTGCTAAATTTAATTCAAAATGATTAATATCTTATTTTTGTCATAATAGTGACAAAATTTATTTCTATAATTTAAATTTGCATACAAAACAAGATTTGTAGAATTAATAAGGAATCTGCTGAAATGTCTCTTACCACCAAGTGATATCCTTTCAGGTAATATGAAATCCATTCATAACAATTTGAAAGGATTACTCACCACTTAATTTCATAACAAGCATAGCACTTAAATTCTCAGTTGATGAATATGGACTTTAAAAAGAAAGATGAGTACTACTGCTCAAAAGATTTCATAAATGCTTTAAATTAGAGTCCTATATTGTTAAGCTATTCTTTATCAGAGTCAAAGAAATTCAACTAATAAAAAAAGCCTCATAATTTTTTTTAGGAATTTAATTGTAATAAAATATTTTGTACTTAATGCTAAGCAAAAATAAAGTTATTTATTATATCACAATACTTTTAAAAAATGAAACTTAATTTTAAATTTGATACAAAAATTCAAATCAGCAATTTTTGAGTATCAGTGCATAAGTAAAACTTTTCTCTTTAGATTAATCAAAACTGCAATAATACAATTAACACAGTAATTACTAGAGCTTTTTATCTCTAGCTCAATTTGTTGAATTACCTTGTGAAATGCTTGTTATATACTGCTACTGATTATCTAGAAATTCTTATATATTGATTTATTTTAAACATTTCTTTAGTTATTTTTTTTTACTCAGAATAGAAACTATACCTTTGTAAACTAATATAGACATAAGCAAATTCTTAATACAAAATATTTAACTAATAATATTCTGTATTGCACAACTTTGATTTCAAATTATTTTTAGCATGAAATCAATGCCAAGTCATAAATTTCCTTTATAAAAATATTGTAAAAAATCTATAAAATATACTTAAAATTTGTAAGATTAATTTTCTCATCTAAAAAAAAAGATTGTAAAGATGAAATTGACTTACAAGCCTTCTCGATATCCATCCAGAAGTGCTTGACACAATGACTTATTTTGTGGAATAGTTTGTAAAATATTTCCATCACTTGTAACATAACCAATGGCCCATTGTCCTAAGCGAGTGCAGCTAAGGCGAAATACATAGCTACAAAAAGAAAAAGATATTACATAGACATTTTGCAAAGTTCTTTACAAATTATAAAAAATTCAATTGCAAAACTTTTTTTATAATTAGTCTACTTTATTTACTAAATGAAATGAAATCTAACTAATTAAAATAAAATTAAACTATATATATTTATTTTATGAAATACTAAAAAATTCATTGCATAAAATTTTAATAAAATGAATTATTAATTGAAATTTCAAAAATTTCATTACAAAAGTCTTTACTGATAATAATATAAAATCTCTACTAGTGAAGCAATCAGGCCTATAAATAATTAAATGTAAAAGAAAAAAAAATTATTAAAAATTATGATATATAAAAGTTTAAATTAATTGCAAAATGTTTCTTATCAAATTAACAAACAATAGATAAAAAATTGTGTTTAGAATTAATTGAATGTTCAAATTAAATTTGCCTTTGTTTTGAAGTTAGGTATCATTACAACTTTAAGCTTTTTCTGAACTTATCCTGTAGAAAGTCCACATACGGATCTAATAACTATTTACTAATTTTTTTCTGTAAATATTAAATTTCAAACAATAATTTGATGTTTAATATTTAAGTAATTAATTAATAAAACATGGTTAACAATTTGGTTAGCACTTTTAATAAAAATCTGATACTCTTAATATTTTTTTTAAATATTAATATCAAAGTATAGTTAATACAAATAAATAATTTGATGTTCCAAAAAAAAAAATCCTATATTAACTTTAAAAAAAATTAAAACCTTTTAGGAAAAAGAAATTTAATTACCATAGGAAAGTTGGTGCAGTAAAAAAGTAATCCAACAGCTTGAAAAATCATTAAACAGAATTGTTTGAATATTGAAAATAAAGAATCTTTTTTTTTGTATGTGTTTCAAAGTATAACTAAATAGCATTAAATAAAACCAATACTTGATTTATTAAAATAGAGATGATTGAATTGTTAAAAGATGTTATTATAGAAAGAGAAACAATTATGTAGAGAAAATATTAAAATTAATAGAAACAGAGAAGAAAGAAATATTAATATCTTTTTTATATATAGTTATTAGATATTCTCTATATGGTAATAGATAATTGTAAAATTGTGTTCTAATATTACATAAATATGTGCACATAATTTTTTATAATTACTGATCAGAGCTTAACATATTTATATGGTTTCTGATGCTATCATCAATTTATTGCTAAATAGAGTAGATTAATTAAAAAAAAACTTTTAACTTTACTCCTATAAAGTTATAAAAGATTAAATTTTGAAAAACTTATAAAATGTTTTTATTTGCAAATTAATAATTGTAAATAAAAACACTTGGAGGAGTTAACCATCACAGTAAGAGTTCTTTTTTTAAAAATAAGTAAAAAAAGACATGCCATCTATGTTAGGTAAATTTAATTATAATCTAGCCTATCATTTTTACAGGAATGGATCTCAGGCCAATATTAGAAATAAAATAATATGATATGTAAGAATGCCCATGTGAGACACAGGCAAATGCATTAGGGGGTTAATAGGCACATTTTAATTTAAAGTAAAACTGCCTAGTAACTACAGCACACTCATTTACTGAAAAAAA
>JAPDSC010026133.1:0-63278 GCA_026290005.1 Latrodectus geometricus
AGCTGTATTATATTAAAACTACTTTTAAATTACCATTAGTATCATTTATTATTTATTATTAATATCATTTATTTTATACAAATTATTATTTATAAAATTATTTATGACGATACAGTTAAGTATTCTATTAAATTTTAAGAATTGGTGATAACTATGTTTTGTCATTAAAATAGCATCTTTAAATACATTCAACAAACATAAGTTTTAAATCTTTCTTGAAATATTGAATTTTCTTCCTTAGGGATTACTGACGTGAATAATTTATAATCTGTGGAAGCTCAATTTTGATCCAGATATCGATTAAGTACATGTCATCTGGGTAAGATCAATCTGCATAAACATATTTCCATCAGTAGGAACCAGCTGTCATTTATTATTTAGAGATTTTGACTTGCGATTTAGGAGTAGCCTGATTTAAATGGACATTATTTGAATGCCTTTAAATTTTATATTGTTGATTTAACAAAATATATTCTAAATATTCAAAAGAGTTCTGAAATGTTTAAACTTTAACTTTATTTTAGTAAAATTATTTTAGAAGCTATATAATCGTTTCCAAATATAATTTATTTTCTGTAAAATTTGCTTCCGTTTTATAATTTACTTGAAGTTTTTCTCATATCTTGTTGAATTAATTATTTGTTAAAGAACAGTATTTAGGCATAAATTCATTTTTAATCACTCACTCATTGATTGCTTTAGATTGTAATCATTTCATTTATATTATGTTATACTAATTTTCTTTATGTATAAAAATGATGGTTACATCAGTTTATTAATTACAAAAATAAACAGAGAAGATTAACGTTTATTTCGATATACATTATATTAAGTTGTATTTATAGTTTCTGTAATTTATTGTATTCTTCATTAAACTTTCATTTTGTTTTTATAGTTAATGTATTTTTACACAATCTAGATGCTGTGTAATAAGTAACTTGATTCCCAAATATATTAATTTTCGAATAAAAAGCTACAAAATATTAACAATTTTATATTCAAGGCAGTTTTTCCTTATAAACTGTGCTTGAAAATTATTTTCATGTAATATTTACTTTATGTGCTCAAGATTATGCATCATATTATCTTCTGGTTTTTCAAGACTAATTAATTGTATTTAAATAAACCTTGCACTATTTCTAATTGCTGAATGAAATTTTAACAAAACCATGTAAGAAAGAGAAACTAATTTTATAAGAAAATAATTTTTTACAGTAAATATTATTGAGAAATATTTTCTTTTAAGAAATAAAATATCAATATATTCTACGAAATTGAAATTCACTATTCAAAATCTGATAAACAATAAAAACTTTGTAGATAAATAATTCTTTTATATACATCAAGCCCCTTTAATTTATTATTATTTGCTTTACAAATTTGAAATTTGAACCCAATAACAATTAATTATTCAAAATCAAAAATAATAAATAATAATCAAAAGGAAACATAGAAATATCATGTATATATATATATATATATATATTGACTATCCTTTATCTGTATATCTGTTTTTAATACTCAATTTCGTGTAAGGCATTAAAAATAACTTTTATATTTTTAAAACATTTCAAGCAATGTATAATGTAAGATTGCAATTAAATTGTCTTACCTCTAACTACACAAAATTAATGACATCCGATGGAATTAAGATTAAGTGATAGCGGTTAAAAGATTTGTTTTCTTTCGGAGCACCAAAATTAATCAGAGAATTTCCTCTTGGGAATTTCTGATTTAGACAAATAATGTCCACATGAGAGTCGTTGGCTCATCAAATTAGATGACTACTGACAACAATGAACTCTATGCTTTACTATATTCATTGTATTATCCTGCTTCTTATTCACTGAGAAGGTACTTTATTTTAAAGCAAATATATTTAAGAAAAAAGATTTAATTCTTTAAGAGCAAAAATATCAATTGTAATAAACAATAAAATCATTTTATTCCTTGCATTCATTTCACCCTTTTGTCTGCAATAATAGTTTGCATTCTGATCAAACATATTTCCTATTCTTATACATTAACTTTGAAAATGACAGAAAAATCATGAAATAAAATAGAAATTTTTTTATTGGTAACATTTTGTTCAATGATTTGTATTTACGTACAATGAATGCTTTATAAAATAAGTAAGTTATATAAATTAGTATAACTTTCAATTCAATATAAACATGCTCTCTATCTGAAAGTGTTTGTTAAAAAAAATAAAAAAAAACCCTTTCTAATGAAATTTAAATTCTCTTGATGTTAAGAAATATAAGCTTTCTATTTTTATGAAAATAGAATGATTTATAATATAGAAATTTGCTAGAAATCTTTGAAATTTTGAGTATATTTTTTATCATTAAGCAACAGCTACTGCTTTTTAAAGGTGTCACAATTTTGAGAACCATAGGAAAATTTTCATAAAGCTGAAAATATTAATTTTTGTAATCTTCTTATATTATTAACCCATAAAAACTCGAGATATCCTTTATAAATAAATAGAAAAATTATTTAATTTAATACAAATAGTTTAATAAATTCCAATAATTGATGATACATAGAACTCATAATACTTTGAAAGATTAACCAATTTTATGACAAAATGCTAGACCTTTAAATAATTGATAGTGTTAATAGTTAAAAAGAACGCGTCATTTTCTTTTGCTTTGACTTGAAACATGTGAAATTTTATATTGAAGTGTATAATTAGCGTAAGCTATGAATTATTTCAAAAGTGTTGATGAGTTGCATAGATTGATGAATTATGAGTACTGAGTGAAAATACGTTA
This sequence comes from Latrodectus geometricus, assembly GCA_026290005.1. Taxonomy (NCBI): domain Eukaryota; kingdom Metazoa; phylum Arthropoda; class Arachnida; order Araneae; family Theridiidae; genus Latrodectus; species Latrodectus geometricus. Next base: position 2,778 of record JAPDSC010026133.1, read on the forward strand.
TATTTACACAAATGGCACCAAGAATTTCTCCACCAGGAAAAAATGTAAGAATCAAGTTATAGTTATTTGACAAGATATTGCAAATAGAAATAAGAATTTTTTGAATTTTAAGAAATTTGAACAACAAATCTTAAGAAATTATTACTCAGGACAAAGATTATTCTAAAAACACGACGTCAAGTCATTCTGGAACACAAAATCCAATTTTAAATATTGAACTGCAAATCAGCAAGTAGATGAGTCAATATTTGCCAAGTAAACAATACATGCTGTGGTTCTTATATACAGTATATGCTGCTGTGATCCATTATGTCTAGTTGGATGATATACTTGCATTTTTGAATGTATGTGATAATGAGCAGTTGATATCTCCTTATTTTCTAAGTGACCGTCTTGATCTCATTGGTCTCATATTCTGCCAATAATTATTAGAATTATGAGTAAAATAGATAACTGGAAAGCAAATTCGATACAAAATAGATTACTGCAGTACTATAAACTAAGATCAATTGTATGTCCACCAAAGCAAGAAACGTGATGGTAAGCATTTGTCAGTCTTATACGAGACAGCATAACAACGTTTCCTCAAACACTAACATACAAACTCACTTCATGTATGAGATACTTGTGTTTTACAATTTCTTCAATCAAATATTAAGGAGTTATCATTATTGTTACTTAATTTTTCATAATTTCACTGAAAAACTAGGGTTTTACACTCTGTTACAGCATCATCTTCCTGTCATGTACATTTCATCTGTCACGCATGTTGCTTTCTCAGTGTAGCAACTTTAGCGATCAATATTATATCTTTTACTCCTCAAATATTTAAATAAATTAATGAAACATTTCCTTAATTTGAAAATTTAAATTTATTCATAGACTAAAAATATCTCATTCAGTTTCAAAAAAGAATAACTTTTAATTAAAAATATGCCTTTGTATGAAATTGGATTGAAAAAAATTAATAAACTTGCTTCATTCCATTTTAATGGTAAGGATATTTGAATAGTAATTGCTTAATTTTAGCTTTAGATGATAATTTTCTGTAACACACATTTCTCATATTTTCCGAATAAGATTATACAAAACGTTGAATTTCATGAAGCTCGAAACACATATCAGCACACATTAAAGGGAAAAAAAACAATGTAGATTTGCGAATCATCATAATCATTATAATTTAGCAGTTAAATAAATCATTATATTAATACCACTAAATACAAAGACAAATGATTGATTCGTATTTCTCCTAATCCTATAATTACTTTGTATTTATCAAGATTTCTTGACATTTTACGAAGGAAAATTATTATTTTCCATCTCGTTAATATGAGAAAGAAACACAAAATAAAGTATATTATGGCAGAAGTAAAACATCAAATTTCAAAATAAATTCTTAAAATTTTAAGTTTTATAAAATTTTAAATTCTTAAAATTTCAATATTTTTCTCCAATAATTAATTTTTACATAGATAGGCATTGCCTGCTGAAACTTATCTTAAAATTTAACTCTTTAAACTGTTTCTAAAATTACAAGTAATGGCATACGTAATATAAGATTTAATAAAATCATAATGGATAAATATAATCTTAAATGATCAATAAAATATTTCACGATGTATATCTATACATTTTTTATTAATATGTGAAATATTCTATTCGTGCTCCCTATTAAGTGAGTTATATTAATACAAATTACTTTATTTATAAAAGACGACACATCACCCAAATAAAAAATAAAATCTGTCATACCAGTCAAATATCTTGATACTCTGTGAGATGCCCTTAATTGCAATACTCCGTATTGTGGATTTGAACGTTTGAAGGTATTTTGGAGGTAATTCCCAATATAAATCTTATATGCCAATCCACAAAAGATGGAACAGCAAGGTAATGGGCTCTTTCTTAACGGCCCTTGGTAACACATCTCAGATTATGCTAAGTAAATTTCAGTTTTGGTGTTTAAATGGACTAAATAAATGTCTAAAATAAGAAGACTAATCCTCTCTCTAATAATTCTGATGATAATCACACATTCTATCTATCACATTGTCCATACAGAATTACTAATGTTAGTCGGAATTTATAATGTGTCTGATTGTCGTAGATGATCAGACAAAATGCTTATTTATCTGTCACATATATGTATGAACTTTAATTTTCAGAAAACATTTTCATAAAAGAAAATGATGATTTTAGTGACTATATTTTTGAAAGCCAAAAATCATTAAATTGTAAAATTAATACAATTATTGGTATATTTGAATGAAAATGAAATTTTGGATGAAAGTTATGTAAAGTTATGCACAGCGAAGGAGAATTCATATTTTAAAAACATATCTTATTGTAATGTTCTAGAAAAATAACTTTAGAATAATTATGTTAGCTCTTCATACAGCTGAAATATCCGATAAAATATATTAGAAAATAAAAGTAACTTATCAATAAATATTTTAATACAATTCATTAGTAAAAAATGAGTAATTTTCTGCATATAATAAATGTTTGAACACTAAATTTGCTTGAATCCACTAGAATTTTCAAACTGTATTTATGCCTTTAATTGATAAAGGCATAAATAATTATTGACAAAAGTCATAAGCAAATATTTATTTTCAAAAATAAATTAAATTAAACAAAAGAATATCATAAGATTTACTTTTTAAAATGATGAAATGCCTACGTTTGAATGAATATTATAAAAATTAGAAAATCACATTCCTAAAACTATTTGCATTTGCTGTTATCCATTGGAATTCTCAAATAAAATAAGGGGTTCTTACGATTGACCATTGTTAAAATGCATAAGCAATTATTTAATTTTTAAAAATTCAATATGATTGAACAAAAATTATGTTTCTAATAATTTTTCAAACCGCCATTAAAATGCATATTTAAATAAATATGTATAAAATAATCTTCTAAAATTTTATAAAATAAAAATAATACATTTAAATTTAAAAATTTCAATAAATACTATGTTTACTTCCATGCTTATTTATTCTACCCACTAATTTGTTCGTATTCAGAAAATTTAAGAATATAATAGTTTTATATTTTCTATAAATAATGTTTATTTCCTAAAATAAATTATAATTATAACAATTATATATTAAATTACATTTGTAAATTTATAAATAAAACGAAAAATTTAAAGAAGTGCACATATCTAAAATAGTAAAACGCTCACAATTAATGCATCGATGAATAAAATATTAAAGAGCTAAAGCGAATATTTTATTTTTAAATTTAATTTTTTAATGATTTTAAATATAATAATTCAGAAGGACAAGATATCTAACAAAAATGAAAATTTATAAAGAAGAAATGAAAGAAAAATATACCATTCACAAATGATATGAGCTCAGTTAATAGAAAATATACATAATTTTTTTTAAAAGAAGCTGTCTTAACATTTTAACTTCTCTCAACAAATGTCAATTTTCCTTATTTTTAATTTATAATTATATCAAAGTTTTTTTTTATATCTTATTTTGAAGATATGATATCTTTTTACCATTCTTCGATGTAGAATAAATGCGTGTCATGCGTAAATTTATAATGGTTACAAATAATCTCTCTTTTGTTATTTATATAAAAAGGAACTACGTGAAAAAATCATAAGCAATTAACAAGTAATAATTAATATTTTATTTCAAAATTTTTTAAATTACTACAGTTTAAATGACGAAGTTTATTTTTACAAAACAAGAAGCAATTAAGAAATAGGAATTATATATATAACATTGAATTGTGAAAGATTTTTTTTTCTCATTTTAATGAACAAAATAATGTTTCGTTATTATATATTGTACTGAAAACTACTATAAAAATTGTATCAATGAAAACAAATTTGAATAGTAGAACATTATTTGAATTAAATACTTTAAATATAAACTTCTTTCTTTATATTTCTTTTTTGTAGAAGCTTATTAAAATATTTTTTTCAATAATTTCTGTTAATAAAATAAAAATTATCTGAAATAATAATAAAGAGAAATACCATGAATCCAATATTATTGAAATAATTAGTAAGTATTTGATAAAAATTTGCTTCACATAAATATTTCTTAGAATAAATTATTTATTTTAAAAATGCCAGATAAATTTATTTGTTGTTTGTAAGCTGTTAATTAAAGAAAAGAAATATATTTTTAGATAACTATTTAAGTATTTAAAAGCAATAATGAACTTTTCTCTTTCTGTAGATTCTCAAGTGTAGCTCCATAATTAAATCATAATATATATTTTTAAGTTGGGACTAGAGTTCCTGAAAAATATTTGTGGTGTAATTTGAATTTCAATAAATTTTAATATAAAGTATTTCAACTATTAAAAATTTTTTTGATTATTTAATTTTTTAAAATAAAGGGATAATTATTAAATTAGAATAATTTAAATTAATAAAACTTTAAGCTTATTCCCTGTAGAATGTTCCATTCCAAATCATGTAGAAATATAATGATATTCTAAAAAATTGCCAATAATATAGGAAAATTTCTCTCTCGATTAAAATTTTACATTTTCAACTTTAAATTATTTCAGAGTATTTTTCCAACTTCAAACATAAGATACTTTATTATTATGGGAATTATAAAAACTGTTCATTTATGTACATATTAAAATTTTTACTTTCTCATTAAATACTGAAACTTTATTACGTGACAAAAAATAAACCTACTTTATTTTTTAAAAGTTACTAATAGTGATGATATTATTGAAAACAAGTTTTGAAAGAATCAAATCATAATTTGAATATGCAGTATTATAAGTTGTAGTTAGCTTAATAAAAATATATATTATTTAAAATAATATAAATCAGTGACAATTCTGTCAACAGTGTCAATTAGTATTCCAAACCACATGTAATGTAAAATTCAGATAAGTAAGAAAATATTTTACACACATACATATATATTTATTCTAATAAATAATGATATATAAATTTTCATATGAAATTTCATTCTTCTACAATTCACAAATTTAAAATACAAAGCTCTGTGACATATTTTATGTTAAAATTTTGCCATTCAATCATTCTCATGCTATTTCTATTGTTGTTTAGTAAAAAAAGATTATTTTCCTGCATTGTTAATTATGATATTTAATGAAGGTTATATGATTAAACAATAAGTTTGGCATTTAACTGATATTCTAAGTTTCATAATTAGATAGTATTACACAATAAAATTTATAACTATATTTGGAAACAGATACATTAGTCTAGTAACGTACACTTTATATTGAAGTGTTTTTCTCATGAAAGGTTATATAACAGGTAGTCGACAGATTCATGAATACAAATTGTTTTTGTAGCAACCTACCCCTTGTACTTACCACTTAGGTGAACTCTATCGGTTATGCGGAAGCAGCCATGTAGAAATCTTCATAACTTGAATTAGGGACGAAGCAAAAGAGCACTTATTCTTGACCTGCCATTCTGAGAATTTTTATTTTACTTGGAATACATTGCGACTACAACCTGTTTAACATACAGGCTGCTCATAGGAAATACGATTGGATCTGCTATTCAGTCGAGATTCACGCTCTTTACCTTGTGATAATGAGAAGGATGTCATAACCAATCAGGCCACCACAACGTAGTTACAAAATCATTCAACTATAAAATTCGAATGAAGATAACAGAACAAGAGCAGGAATACCACATTCATCGTTAGCTACAACATTGGCAGATTGATATCTAGAAATCTTCAATGCAGTAAAGTAGTTTTTCAACCTTAAGCCATAATAATATTAATAAGATCCATAGTAAAAGTTTTTTAATCAGTATAACTCAATACAGGTTATAAGGAAATAAAAAAGATGAAGAATAGTTTACGTTTTTACTTTGTATTTCCTGGTCTATTTCTTCCAACCTTAGCAATTAAGCTGACTGAATTGTCAGATAATTTCAGACACAAAAAGTGAAAAAGGTTTCATCTAAGCTGTTATTCCTTTCTCTACATCTCATTACACCAGAGAAAGAATGTCAACGAAACATTTATTAAACAAAAACAATTTTCAGCTCAGCGGAATCAGTTGACTAACTCATTAACTCGCAAGCATAGATGGTTTTCTCATACGAGCAAAAGTGACTCTTTATTAAAATAAGTAAATTAACGTTTTTTCTAAATTTAATTTTCTAAAGTAAATATCATCTTATTTAATTTTTAAAATTCAAATATCCTTTTTTAATTTTTTAACCAGACTTTTTATAATAAAAACTATTGTATTTTAAAATGAAAAGTATTATAATAATTTAGGTCACGAGTTGCCCATGTTTGTTTAGAGTAATTATATATTAGGTGGTTATCAAAGTAATGAAAACTCCTGTGAATAAAAAATAAATATTTAAATGTACTTTATAATCATTTAAAAAATAATAGCTAACATATGTATAGAAATGTATATATTTTGTTTTAGTTTGTGTTATATTAAGGTCCTGTATATATTAGATTATAGATAAGAGAGATAGGCATTAAATTGAGGCCCTGTATTTACAAAATCTTAAAATATCGGACCTCAGATTTTTAGACAGGCCAAATTGTAGAAGCCTTTCTAGTTGAAGGATGATGCCCAAATGATACAAAGCCTTAGATGGTTTTAGCAGCATGGTGTCTAAAGTGATAACAGCATACACACAGGCAGAAAGACAAAATCGGCAAAACGAAATAACAAACGAGAAGAGAAACGCAGTGAAAAAAATGTGAAGTATGGGTGCAGATTGTAATCTCTAAAATGCAAACAACTCCAAAAAAGAGGCAGCGGAGCACAATAAGAATCTGAATTTAACAATGTCAAGGATTACAGTATAAATAGAACAACTTAGTAGCAATTCCCAAGACACTTGTCCCAGGAGGTAAAGCCCATTGTGTTACACTCATAAAATCTTATCGATTGATAAGTGGAAGAAAGTGTAATATGATCTAATGAATCCTTTTTCACATATTTACTTACAACAGAACGTTTGCAAACGTATGATCGTATTTATTTCCTTCCAACTGCCTTGAATAGAAATACATCTACATGAATGGGAAGTCGTGTTGTGGTTTTATGCTTGACCATTCGTAACCCTAAACGTATTGATCGTTGGGTTGAAACACAAAGAATTTTACATTTTAAGATGCAAATATAATTTAATAATTTAGGTACCATTTATGATGCAAATTTTGTTTCCTACTGTACTAAATTTAAAGGATGATAATGTACCTATACAAGCATCAAAACTTGGTTTGATGAACATGACTCTGAGTTTAACTATCTTTGCCATACATTCATCCAATCTCAGTATAGTTTTATGGTCTATTTTAGAGTATTGAATACGGAATCTATATTGTCATTTTTCATCTCCTCTAGAACTTTCAAAATATCTCAATGAAGAATGGTACAATGTTTTTTTAAACACTGGTCAGAGCTTGTATGAATCTATTTCTTGGTGATTCCAAATTTTATTTTATGCAAAAATGGTCTTAAAAAATTCTTTATGAATTTAATATTTTTATTGCTTTAATAATTATGCGTATATTCCAAGTCAGGGATATTCCTGTCTGTTTCATTGTAATATATTTTAGTATCCTAACTTCCCTAAATTTTACTATACAAATATAACTTCGCCAATGATTTGTTGATTATACTGAAAAGAATGACAGTTACTGAAATGAATGACAGTTTTATAATCTGTGAGTGAGAATTACAAGGTTTAATTTTATACAAATAAGTTATGAAATTATATGAACTATATTAATCACACTTGTTTAATGTGTTTAATTGAAATTTTAATTCTATAATATTTTAAATTAAGACAAGAATTATTTTTTTAATTCTTACTGCTTTTAAAAGAATCAAAGTGTAATTTACTCAGTAATGATAATTTCAAAAAATAAGAATTCAGTGTATTTGTTTTGCAAATGTAAAATAAATTCCATCATAAACATTCTTTTAATGCCAAGTCAATCTATCATTTTGACTTCAATACTTATTTAATAAGCCATTTATAATTTATGACTGAAGGAAAAGAGTCAACAAAGTTTACTTTTGTTACACTATTTGAAGTAGATTGCGTGCATCTAAGTAATTACCCTTGGTATAATAAATCAAAATAGTTGTAGACCTTCAAGAACAAAACCACACTGTCATCTACATAGACTAATTACACCATTCTAAGTGATCACTTCATTAGAACAAGACATCTTTTAAATCCCAAATAAATTACTCCTTTCAATTCTTAGGAAAATTTAGAAATGAATGTTGGTATTTACTACTCAATGAAGCCAAAAATCTTAATTTATAACACAAAATTCGAATGTTTTTCGTATCTCTAAAAATCAAAAGCTATATCAAAAGAAAATGTAAATCATACCAATTAAATTATTATGATAGTTTTATAACCAAATTAACCATAAGAGATTTCAATATCACTTATCTTAATTAGCGATACTACTTTTTTTGTTCAGCTGGAAAATAAAAAGAATTCATAAAGTTTGACTAAATATCTAGTGTAGTAAAATATGTGTTATCAGCTTACTCCATCATTGAGTAAATAATAAAAGATAATGTTTTTAAACCGAGATCCCTAAATTATGAACTTATCAAAATATTCTTCTAAGAAATTCTGTAGGAATGTAAGATTTTGTAAGCAATTAATTATATATCTTTATAGATTCGCAAATTATACAATAATCCATGCTAAACCGTAATGCATGCTTATGTTTTTAAGAAAAACTGTAAAAAGTGCATTTTTGATTTTCAAATCATACATACATTTTGTTTGATTTTCAAATCATTCAGCTTGAACTAAATATTTTGCAGTTTCTTTTTTTTTTCAAAATACTTTAAGAACATAAGACTTTACGATTGTATTTTATATAAATTCATTAAACAGTTTCAGTTTTATGTGCAACAGAGTATTCAGTTAAGAAATTTATTGTCATTATGCGCTGCAAACATAAAAATAGAAAAATTGCAAACGTATATTTTGATTTGTAAATGGTTTCTAAAAGTTTGAAAAGAGAAAGAGAGAGAAATCTTTTCTCATATATACATATTTGAATACTATATATAAAGATTAAATGTCATTTTGAGTAATATACAAAAAACTATATTGAAAAATATATTGATAAATATTAGAATAATTATTAAAGTAAAAAGTAGAAAATAGTAATTTTAGTATCCCTAAACCACACATTTATTCACAAGTATACAATAATATTAAGTATATTTCTTCATTTAATTGCTTTACAGAATAAATTATAGTTGTGTATTAAATTTTAAAGGTTTATCTTAACATTTATATTACAATATATTGACTATATAAAAAGGTTTTAACAAAAAACATTTTTCTCTAATATTAATAATTTAACTCTTGAAAAAATTTAAAAATCTAATTTTTTAAACTCACAAACATTTTAATGATAAAATTCTTATTGTTAAAGAGAATATTGACGATTTTACAAAAACAATATATATTTATAGGGAATATAATAAAAAAAAATATTCTTGCATGAGATATAAACACTTTATATAATTGACATGTGATTAATATTGAAATTGTGAATGAAATGAATCATGAATTTAGAAATTTAATTACAACCTGTAATGGTTTTTAAGTTCTCCGTGTTGGCTGTCAGTAATTTGGTTCAATTATTAGAGTTATCTAGAATTAGTTAACTTGGTTGTAAGATATGGTACAAAATTTTCTACTTAACTTTTTGGGTAGTAATAGAGAAATTGATAGGCAATATTTCGAAATAATGGAACTATTGAAAATAAAAATGGCATTTTTGAATTCGCTTCGACAACGGTAAAAAATGACAATATTTTTTACTGTTTACGGTTGTTTTATTTATCAAAAATGTTTATTTATGAAAAATAAACAATTTTTTTACAAATGAAATTTCATTTATATTATTTATAAATGAATGTTTATTTATAAAAGATATATAAAAATAATGAATAAAAAACTTATTTATAAAAATACAACTGACTTTATCAAAATTTACCAAAATTCTTACAACAGTAAATTCTATAAATTTAGAGGTTTTTGGAATATATTATAAATTTGTCTAACTTTCAGACATTCAAAGATGTCACATTACATTATAATTTCCATTTAAAGCAATTGTGACTGAAACATCTCAACTTATATATGTTTGTCTAGGTGTCTAAAATCCCGACATTCTAAACAAAGGTCATCGAAACAAGTTTAGGAAAAAGAAGTAATGAACGGGAAAAAAATCAGTGAAAGAGGCCGATAGTTATTGAAGTGGATTACAATCAGCCGCAAAAAAGCTTTACATTGTAAAAAGCGCTGCCTATCTTCTCTGGTGGTCAGCGTACCTGACTAGGGATGGGGAGGACCTGGGTTGGAATCCCGGCTCGGGTATGAATGTACTTTCTCTTTCTTTAATTATGTTTCTTGTTGTTTCCTGACATGATATATGAATGTGGAACGCCCTATAAATGGGTTTGTGATAGTGTGATGTGGGTAATGCTATTCTGACTTGGTATTATGACTTGGTTCACAGGTTCCCACTGGGTAACGCTATATGAGTAGCAATTTCTGGCCTTGTTGTGGCGAAGGATTAATCAGCCAGTGCCCACCATTATTTAAAAAAAAAGTTGAAAAAAGCAAACAATTGCAACAAAAGTGATAGCAGTGCTCAATCAGAATTTGTATTTTTTACTGTCCATGATAATAGTTATAATATATTCACGTTCATAAACTAAATATTTTTAGCACTGCAATAATTCTCAAGCCACTTGTCACACATATTAATACCTTGGAAAAACACTTGACAAGCGAATGATTGTTGTTCTTCCCTGTCAAGCATCTAATTAGCATCAATAGTTAGCCATGTTATAGTTTTCTGCTGGAGAAATCATAACCATGAAATCAAATATCACTGGGAAAAGTATTGAGAAATTTTATTGGAGCAGGTCCATCCTATGAGGGCAATTTTTTTTTTCCTGTTGGAGATGGAGTTTTCCAGATAATAATATACCTATCCAAATAGAGCCTGCCTAATCCAATTATGATTAGAGAAACAATTGGATAAAGTTAAACATCGATTTTGGCCTGGACAGTCAACTGATTTCAATGTAATAAAAACTTCATGTACTTACAGCTTTCAATATGAAATCTATGTCATTCAATGTAAACTCTTCCAGAACTTTCACAATATCTCCATAAAGAATAGTTTTTGACTGCATCAGTATGCTTCCCTGTACTTAGAACTGAGTTCGTCTCCACCAGTTAGATATAAGCAACCGGGTGAGCCTTCATAGTTTACAATCAGGACCAAGAAAAGACCCCTAATACCTGCCACCACTAGAGATATCATTTAACATGGAAAACATTGCAACTATGACATATTAAATGACCCCAACCACTATAAAATACATGACTTTGTTTAGTTCTAGATTCAATCTCTGCACCTACTGATAACGAGAATGAACGCAATAATCAATTAGTCAGTCGAGGCCACACCACGAAGAATAATACAATATTCCTCTAAACAAGATGATGACTTATATGAATCTATAAGCATGAGAATCCACATCCATCGTATTTTTATACTGCTATTAATTACAACTAAATTAATTTTATTAGTTTTATAAATGTTCAGAATAGAAATGTACTTTAATTTTAAATGATATGACATTCATACAATTAATTTTAATTGATATTTTTCAAAGATATTGATACTTTTGAAGTGAAAACGACGTGAAATTTCATGTTCTGTTCACCTCAAAATAATAGAAGAAAATGTTTTTTTAAATATCATCATAACAAAACACTGTAATTATTAACTTGAATTCATCTTTATTATTTTCTTTAAATGCCAAACATAAAGCTTATACTTATTTTATTTAAATATCCTTATTCTAACACTTTTTTTATTAAAATTATATGTAATTTAAAAAAAAATATGAAATATATTTTTTTGATTAAGAAATTATCATTATATAAATTTTACTACTTATATATAAAAAGGATATTTTTTTCTCCAGCTTATTCCATTTTGTGTTATAAAAATTTAGTTCCCATTCTGAAAGATTTCTTACCTGATGAAATATATCAATGGAAGCGTTATACAGTTATTACATTAAATTTAATGAAGTGCTTTCAGATTCAACTCATCTTTTATTCAGGAAAATGTACACGTATTTCAAAAATCTCTTGAAGTCATTCTGCGAAATCTCATTAAAGCATTTAATATTAATTCGATAATGCTACAATTTAATATCTTATTCATCTGCAAGATCATTAACTAATTTTTTATAACAATGATAGTTGGACTCGTGCATTCAAACTGTAGTTTTTCATAGTATGTATCTAAAAACGCATGAGAAAGTTATTTTTCATAATAACACAATATCAATATTTTATCTTAATGGCTGTGGTGGACACTTTAAGAAGAGAAAAAGTATGCGTTAATTTGAAAAAAAATCAATATTTTTTTATATCTTATGGTTTTCCATAATCATTCATACATTATATAATTTTTCTATATCAAATTCAATTATTGTTTAATGTGCTTAGTATTTGTATCTTAATAGCACGTCATTCATTTATTACTGTTTTGTGTAAAACAAAAATTTAACTATAAAAAAAGCATTTTAAATTAAATATATATAGTTTAAAAACATATTTGTTGTTAATTTATATTTTTAAAGTACATAGAATTATGAAAGTGAATAAAAATGTTGATGATCTTTCTGGGATATTGTCATTTTTATCGGTTTTTAAGTAATTTTGAAATGAATTTTCAAGCATTGAAACATAAGGAATTAAATGCCAAATATAAATGAAGAACTAAATTTTATTTAAAAAAATAAATTAAAATTCACATTATTGTATTTGCTTACTAATATATACCTGTCTATTTCTAGATTAGCTATAAAATTTTATAAAAATAAATCTATATTGTTTTTTCTTTAATATCTTTTGCAAAATTAATATACAAAACTTTAATTACCTGAATTTTAGAAGCAAATACATTAAATGTTATTTATTTATAATTCTAAACTAAAAAATATGCAAAAATTATATTTTTTAGAAAGTTGTATAAAGAGAAAAGCAGAATGTCTTCATTGGTTTTTAACGTTTAATGTTTATTTGAGCATTTATTTGTGAGAAATATAAAGATTTTAATTCAAATAGTAGATACATTGTATCTAAAAAAAGTATTTAAAATTAATAAAATTTTTTTACACATCTTTAAAATATCTATATTAATGACAAAAATATAAAAATCGTGTTGAATAGGAAGTTCCACCAAAATTGTTCTAAATGTTGAAATTGCTGGTTAAGACTTTTCAACTCTGTAAATTAAGAAGTTATGAGTTTTAAAAGTTTGGGATTTTTTATTATAAGGTTTAAATTTTGTGTTTGAAGCTGTTGGCGTGAATACCATAAAAATGAAAACTGGAAATGCTGGTTTGAATATTGGAGAAACTAGCTTCAAGTTTGAATCTTGAGATATCTGGAATGAATATTAAACTGACAAATTTAAAGAATAGAGAGAATTATAAGTTTGAAGATGCCACCCAACTTGTCTAGTGGTTAGCGTAACTGACTACGGATGGGGAGGACATGGGTTTGAATCCCGGCTCGGGCATGAATGTACTTTCTCTTTCTCTCTCTGTTTCTTCTCCTTTCATCAGATGATGGATGAATGTGGCCCACCCTATAAATGGGTTTGTGGTGGTACGGCGTTGGTGATGCTACTCGTACCTCCGTGACTTGGCTCACAGGTGCCCACCGAGTAACGATAAAATGAGTAGCAGTTTCCGGCCTTGTTGCGGCAAATAGAGTAATGTACTATACTTGCTCAAGGTGCCCGCCATTGGAAACAAAATATAAAAAATTTTGAATATTTACTTTTGCTGAATTACATGTCTAATTACAGAAGTTACAAGTTTGAATATCATAGCTACAAATTTAATATATTAGTTTTGGTTTTCTGATTTGAATATTGGATTCACAAGTTTGAGGATTAGGGTTATTAATTTGTGTAATGGAACTCCAAATTTCAATTTAGAATTAGAAGTTTAAAGATTATAATTAAAAGAATGTATTTTAACATTTGGTGTTTTATGACTGAATATCAAATTAATAAACTTCAATATTTGGATTAGAATTTTGATTACTGGAGCCACATGATTGGAGATTGGTGTTTTAAATTTGAATATTGGAGATACAACACTTGAATATTTGTGTTAGCTAGATAATTGAAATTCAAAGTATAAGGATAGATATTAAAGTTTGAATAATTTAGTAACAAAATTGAATTAATATTAAATTAATAAAAATTATAAAGAATAAAAAGTCAAATTTTCCTTTTTATTCTTCATCCTTTTTAATAAGTTTATTTTTGTACACTAAAATTAAAAATGTTCATAATATTTTTAATAATTTAATAATGGAATATTTTAATGGAAATTCCAGATATTAAGCAAATTTCATTTTATGAAATATTATTCAAGTAATACATGCTATCTTATGAGATGTTAGAAGGCTAAAGTACTGAATTATCTCTGTTTGTTTAGCAAATATTCCACGAAATATATCTAAACAGATTTTCATTATATTTAATACTTTGTATAAAGCAATATTTATTATTTCTATTTAATAGATTTGAATCATAATAAATTTATGTTTATATCATTAAAAATACTTTTTTAACATAATTTTATGCGTACCACTCTTTCATTTCATACTAGAGGAGAAATTAATGCTGCGAATTTCCCTTTAACACAAGGGCAAAACTGCTATAACATTTACCGAAATGGCATTAAACATTTACCTAGTGGCCGATGGTCAGACACGCTCTAGGAATTACATTAGGTGAGTATAATTTTGGGAATAATATTTATGCACTGCTTGTGTGGAGATGAGGTTAGATTTTAGTATCAAACGGAACATTGATTCATTTTGTAAGTATCTTACACCACTTAGAAAATTGCACTTTCCTTATTCTTTTAATGTAAATGATATACGTTAAACTGCAGCCATCCTTTAAAATATGTCAGGAAATGAATTTTGTCGAATACCGTGAATTCGTATCTATAAACCCCTATAAATTATATCAAACGTTTCAAAACAGCCCTAACTATTCCTACTAGTATTCTGAAACACATTACTTTCTAGCGTGCAATAAACATATATAACTATTTTTAACGTGCAAAATTTACATTCTACATGTGATTTAATGTTACATTTAAAAGAAAGTAATGGGAAATGTTTTAAATAATGCGTACTATATATTAATAGCCAAAAAATAATACGTAGTGTGTGGGTGTGGTGGTGTATTTATTTAATTAAATAATTTATTCCTAAATTTCAACAGTAACAATTTTCCTCCTATCCGAAATAATAAAACTATATTTAAAAAGTAATTGTGAGAAATTTTTTATTATTAAAATACATTAACAAAATAAAAAATATCAGAATGTTATATTAAATGTTTAAATACATATTTTTGAACATAAAGTATTATAAAGGATTTCATTTTTAAGAGTAATTAAAAAATAATGAATATGTGTTCAAAAGATTTTATTAAAATATGCATTGTGTTCAAAATATAATATTCTTAGTTTTTAATAGATAATATCAAATTCATTATTATAAATGAATAGCTTTTAAATTAAATCATTTCTTAAGTCATATACAGTTATTTTACTCTCATAACTAACAAGTTTGTTTTGAACATTAATACATGTTGCTTTAACAATTACTGAAATATATTGAAGATATAAATTTCAATGAAATATTAATTGAAACATATGTAACAAATGACGTTTAAATTTTTAAGAATTAAACAAGTCAATAAAATTATAAATATTTAGCTATAATTTACAATATATTCATTTTAAAAGGAACAATATGAATTTTTAAATACAATTGAGAATAATTTCACATACTGATGACTATATTTGTCATGTTTTACGATTGTAAATATTTTTATTCAAAGATGTTTCTTTAAATAACTTAAATTTAAATTAACATATTATCTGAAAATGCATTGCTCTTTTAGTGTACTTTTTAATTTACATAAATTTATTAAACAATGGTACATTAATTTGCAATATTTTTCTGGTTTCGTAAATTATGTTTTGCTAATAAACTGATTTGCTAATTATATTTTTATTCAAATTGTTTACGTTCTAGTTATTGAGGACAATTGATTATTTAATTTCTAGACACTGAGATAGGAATACGTATAAAATAAAATATAAAAAAGGTTTGTCTGAAATATCAATTTTTTTTATTTTTTTTATTTTTTTTTTTTATTTTTTTTTTTTTGAAAATTCTCTAATTTAAGTAATGAAAGAGCTACAATAGCTGGTACATGAAATTGTATACTTTCATTTATTTTCTAATGTACGTATTTTAGTTTCCTGATTTTTTTCTCTTTTAACTATTGGAAAATATACATAAAGTATTCAAGAGTGTACAACAAAAATATTAATTTTTGATATTTTGTAGGAAGAATATTAACGAAAAATTTTTAATTGAATAATAATATTTAGTGTATAGTATCGAAATAATTATGTAGTTATTTATACATAAAACTAAGTACATAATTTATTAGATTATTTATTTTCTAAGTATTGCAAAAGAAATACAAATCATACCAGGTATTATTAGAAAAATTCAATATAAAACAATAAAGAGAAGACTCCTATATAAACTTTTGTTACCGTTACCCAAGAAAATGGAAGTTTTTTATACCCTATCTAGCCAAAGTTTTTATGCTCTGGTTATAAACTAGAGCATGTGAAATTGTCATAGTTTTAAGCCCTCCAAATGAAATAATAACTTTACTATAACAGATTATAACTGTAAGTTTCATACTTGCACTTGGCTTCTAAATGATTATTCATATTTAGGAAAACAAAAGCACACTCACAGTATTTCTTACTATAAAAAACTGTCAGTTCTTCCTCTTGTTTTGTCAAGAAAAGAAATATATCTAGCTATAAAGTATAGTATTGGGAAAAATTAAAATTTAATTTTCATTTCTATTTTAAGTTTTCATTCACAAAGAGTTTTGAACTACAAAGAAACTAAACTTTTGTATACGGTATATTAATAAACTTAAATATATAACGTTATACATGCAATTTATTATTCTATAAGCTATCTTAATTTGTTGAAAACTTAATCTCATTAATAGATTAAAGAATCGAAAATTTCAAGCTTGCAAAAATAATTTATATAAAATTTATAAATTTTCATGGTTAAACTTTTTGTAAATTTCAATTTTAACTAGGTTTTAAATAAAGCAATTATTGTCAAAATAGTTTTTTTTAAAATTGTATAATCTTGTATAGTAAAAAATTAACATTTTCTATTCATAATGTTTTTATTACATATTCAAATGCATCTACAAAATAATTCCTTTTTAATATTCCTTACGTGTGCATCAATGAGTAAAGTAAAGAAACTTAATACATATCACTAAATATTTTTATCACACAACACAATAAACATTACAATAACATCCTTAATAAAAATGAATTCCCGATACCTTATAAATTATTTGTCCAATTATTTAGCTTTCAATAGTATAGAGTTACTGTACTATCAATGACTTAATATATGCAATTATTGAATGACAGTCTAACGATTTTTTGTAAAATGTCATTATTCTTGCAATAAGTGTTCAGCTATTTCTCGCTTTAAAAATATATAGCTGTTAAATAAAATTTAAAATTTAATTCTTATAAATATTATATATGATGCATGTAGCTGTTTAGAAAGGTATCATGATTGAATTACTTTAAAATTTCTAAAATTCAGTTTTCATGAATATTTTCCATAATATATTTCTATATATGTGTCATCGATATACATTGTATATGTTTCTAAGCATTTTAAGTATTACGTTATTTAATTTTTTATAAACTCACTTCTAGGAGTGTCTAAAGTCCCAATTAAATTATATTATTTTTATGTGCACATTTTCCATTATTGTTACAGTAATTTGAAATAGCTTTTGATTTAATATATATTTTTAAAAAATATTTATATTCAAAAGAGCGGAGTGTGTTTTAATTACTATACGAGTTATAAAATACATTTAGTTGTGTAAAAATAATTATTACATAAAAAACTTTTTTGCTTGGTTATACAGTTTTCTATTATTGTTTGAATTAACTGCCATCAGTTACCACACATTGGTCTCAGATATGTTTTGCTTTAAAAATGTACACCAACTGTGTAAACCTGTCTCTTACAATCTACTAAGATAGATTGGTTTTAAAATTGTTTAAATTTTACAGACATGACTTTTGTTACTATTTAAATTTTATTTTTATTTACTAATATAAGAGATATTTATTTGTGACATACCTTTATTTAAATGATGTTGCCCTGAATATTTATTTAATTTTTCTTAATTAACAAATAATATTCAAAATTCAGTTTATTAACTGGCACAAAAAGCTTAAACAATGAATATTTTTTCCGTAAATCCATAAGAAATCATTTGAGAGACAAAATTCAACCATCATGGGAGACATGAATTCAAAAATGACAGTATTTTATAATTACACGATGAAAAAAAAACACAGATGGGTAAGAACAAATAAAATTAAAAAAATCAAATAAAAAGGTAAACTAGTAGTATCGTTACACATGAATGTCCTTCGAAAAAACAACAAGCAGGCATTCTTTGTACAGGATATGTCCTCAAGTTAATGCAATGCTGGCTTCCCATCGCTGTCCATACTCAACAACAAATCGTGTTCCTTGAGTAACAATGTCTATTCCTCAATCAGTATCAGTTCAATCAGCATCCATAAAGAAAACATGACTTCATTAATTGAATGTGTATTTTTTTTGTATTAAATTAATTTTTGTAAGCGATGGTTATTTTTGTAATATGATAGAGCCATTGGTGCTAACGGGGTAGAAGGCAATTTATTTAAGTCATATTTTATAAAGGAACTCACACTTTCAGTGAATGCCTCTCATTACACGTCATTCCTTTTATTGTAATTTTGTGCTGGCTATTTTGACTTTTTGCATCGTTTCTCGTATGCGTTTTGCATTCATTAACGTCACCAGTTGAGTTTTGTTTCATTCCATTTGCATAGACCTTCTGAATTTCTTAGCTTTTGTACTAAACCTAAGACTCCTTTTTTTGATATCAAAATTTATGGTTAATTACTTAAAATTTACATTTTTGCTTAAATTTTTCCCATCATTACATGTAAGAAAACAGTATATTTAGATTAAATGAAGAAATATTAGTTATAAAAATATTAAAGAACTTAAATATAAAAAAGTTAATTACACAACATAATGTATATCTTGTGTTATTAAAAAAAAAACTTAAAAATCTGTTAAAATACTAATACTGAAATTTATTTCAAATAATTTAAAAAAACCTAAAATAATAGTATGAGGAATGCAACGTTTATTTAAAATTTCATCCTTGTCTTCCTGTATGACTCTTTATATATGAGGAAAATATTTAACTCAATTTGTTAGAGATTCAAATTATTACAGCAAAACTTTGACTGCTGAAAACTAAAACTGGTAACTACTTTTTTATTTTTTGAAGCAAATAAAAATAATTCTAGCAAATTTTAAATCCTATTCTTGCTTAAGCGCACTTTCTATTAATGATATTTAAATATAATCCATATAATTTGATGTTTCATGTATTAATTTGTAGAAGCGTACAGAAATTTTGAGTCAGGAATTTCACGCGAAAAATATTAAGTACTAATACAGAAAAACAAGATTTTATTCTTTACATAATTTCCCTCAAAAAAGTTTATAGTAAAATGTTCAAACGAAAAACTATTTTTATATTACTATTTAAATTTGATTTTTAATTACTTATAAACAAGATTTATATTTTTGACATATCATTATTCAAATGATGTTGCTCTGAATCTTTACTTAATTTTTATTAATTAAATGACAATATTGAAGATTCATTATGCCTCATCAATATCTAATAGAAAAAAGAGTTTACTTCTTAAAAAGCAAAACTGACAAAAGCAGAATGCTAATAAACATAGATATCAGTTAAATAGATCAATTAGAGTTTTATAGATTTCATTTTAAAAGAAGTTAAGAAACAAATTTAAGCAAATTCAAAAATAATAAAAAAATTGTGAACGTGCGGTAATCTAAAAATTTAAAAATATAAAGAAATTTAAATGACTATAAATTTAAATAACTATAAAATTTTAAATATTATATGTTTGCGACAAACATAAAACATTTTTTGAGAACAAGTTTTTGAATTTAAGGACATAAAAATTGAAAAAAAGTTATCATTTGTGAAATTACTTTATTTATCACAAAAGAAAAAGCATTAAATTCAAATTACCTGATAATCTAGCCCATAAATGTACTAATAATAGCGAAATACCTTTCCATGAAACGCATACATAAGATTTGGATAAAAATTATATGCCTCATTAAACGAAATAGTTTTAAAAAAATCAAACTTTATAGAACTATTATGAAAAACAAGAAGACGATTTAAGTCAGTAATCTATATGCTTCTAAGAACAAAAAATATTAATCAGAAATGGTACATGGAATTTAAAGCACTTCATGTGGTTATTCTTGGAATAGTTTCACAATTGGTTCACATAGAAATGATGAAGCTATCTAACAAATCTGGTATAGTATATTTCACTTTTTTAAAAATAACATATCTAAGCCTTCAAAGAACAAATAAAGCTACGTAAACCCGATTCGTCTGTGTTTGATCGGATTTAGGGCTGAAGAGAAGATTGGTAATTCCATAAACTTCATGACAGACTGTTAAAGTCATTTGGGATTTTCCATTTTATAAGTTTTCATCTAAATAAAAAAGAATGTTATAAGGAATCAGATTTGTTTCAAATGACTGTTAACAAAATACATCAGTCATCATTTGCTGTTACGAAAATTTACGAATTTGACCTGGTCTGTGTCTCTCAACCTGCTTTGTCTTTGGAATCAATTCCACTGCTTTGATTTTACTTTTCTCTAGGATCCAAAGAGAATCCACTAAACTTTTTATATTTGTCTGAGTTGAATTCTCCCAATGCTAACCAAAGCTATGGATTTCATTAAAGGAAGTAATCATGACATTTACTAGTCAAGTATCTTTAAACCAAAGCTGCTTTATTCAATATTAAGTTTGAGATCAAAAAAATAAAGAAATAAAAGTAATTTCTTGAATAAAAGTTTTTTCTGGACTTTTAATACCATAAACATCAATTTGTAAATGAAGAAATATTTCCTGGCTTACGTTATCATTAATATTCAGTGTTAATCAGTGTTTGATATTAATAATCAGTATAATTATTCTCTATTTAATGTTTAAACTATGTACTTTCCTAGGTTTTGATTTATCCTCTTATTTTTTTTCTATCAATTTTCAAATATAAATAGGTTTTCTTGGACAGATATAAATAGAAAAATAAATAGTAAAACATTAACTAATTAATTATAATGAACTATAAAAACTTAAGAGTATCATATTTATTTGCTGCTCAATCATTTCACTTAAATCGTGAATAATTACTACAATTCAGATAATTTTAGGGAAAATATCAAATATTTATAAATTATGTGAAATTCAATTCATTCAAAATAGTCAATTGATAGTTTATCAATAGAAATAAGTTAAAACAGAGAAATTGCAATCTAATTTATAATTTTTAAGGTATTAAATGTAATATAATAATACAATTTGTTCAATTGTTTTATATTGATCGTTTTATTAAAAGTAAATAGTTCAGTTTAAAGAACCTTATGTAAAACTGCTATAATTGAAACATTTTCTAAAGTATTCATTGTGATAAGTACAATGTACTTTTTCCTTAATAATTAACTATTCAACTAATATATTCATTTGCAAAAATTCATTAATTTAATTTAAGTAATTTATAAATTTTCATTTTTATAAACATAGTTAAATCTTAACAATAATTTATTACAAACAATTTAAAGTGTAATTTTAAGAAACACTTAAAATGCTGTTCACAGTAAAATACCCAACTCATTTCAATGGATACTATTTGTGAATCTATCATTAGAATTCTACAGAACAAAAAACGGGAAAGCTCTTGGAAAGCTGCCCAAGCAAAATAACTGAGTTCTGAACCTGACATAATTAAGAAAAATACATTTCAAAACAATTATGTATGACTTATGAAGGTCATTAGGAATTTATATTTTAAGAAAGTGTTTTGTATGAAAGTCAAAGCCACATTCTAATATTTAATTTCTTTTTCATGACATGTGTGCAAAATATACTTTTTTATAAGTATAAGTAAGCAAATAATATTAATGTTTCAGAAGTTTAAAAAAATATAATTTACCTTTGATATTATACTTTACTATTTTTATTAAATTACAAGAGTTAAATTATATTTTATTATGAAATTATTATTCTAATGGTTTGAAAACTAATATCGCATTATGCAAGATACTTATTTTACTGTGAAAAATGTTTTCAACAAAATGGTTTGTAGACCAAAATGCTGTTTATTGCTCATAAATCTATCACTATATAATGCTAAAAATTGTTTTCCTTTTTTTATTACACACCGGCGGATGGCTGAGTGGTTAGCGTTCCTGATTCCTAGGCTATTGGTCCAGAGATCGAATCCCGGTTTGGGCATGGAAGTTACTTTTCTTTCTCTGTTTTACCTTGTCCTTTCTTCGAAGATGTTGGAGGAATGTGGTCTACCCTATAAAAGAGTTTGTATGTGTCATGAGTAACGCGCTACTTCCTTCCGTGACTTGGTTTACAGGTACCCACCGGGTAATGTTAAATGAGTAGCAGTTGCCAGCCTTATTATGACGGAGAGTTGGTCACCCAGAGATAGCCGTGGAAAAAATATTATGCTCTTATATATATATATATATATATATATATATATATATATATATATATATACTTTATTTTTCTCCATATTTTTAAAATTGTTAAGAAGTTTGAAAATGTTACTTGTTTTAAAAAATTATTCAATTCTCACATAATTTATTAATTTTTAAACTGAAATTTGTTTGTTAGTATTTTATACTTTAATATGAATCTTGTCATGAGAATCATATGCTTTTTCCATAATTTATAATCAGTACTTCTCACTTATGTTATGTAAAAAACCAATCTTAAAAAAAATTTCGAAAATTAATTTTTTATTTCTATTTTATCAATTATTTAAAATGATTCAACCTTAAGAATTAAACTATATTAAGTATTAGTTACAAAGTTTAAGTAGGTTATGTTTCGTGATGTTATATAAGTTATTCTGCCTTTATCAAAATAGCTATGATTTGTAAAGAATATATTTCCTAGCTTATGGTACTAAAACAGATAGGAAATATTATATGTCTCGCATTACAATTAAACCAAAAAAATGTAATTTTGATAAAAACTTTACTAATAAAAAATATTACCTAATATATTAAGTTATGTGTGTGTTTCACATTACTTAAAATGATTTCAATCATAGATAAAATATAAAATCTTTAGATGTACACATTTAAAAAAATTTCAAAATCCTATATTATTTGTTATATTTTGATTTTATTTAATTACTTTTAATTAAGTTGACCTTAAAAAATATTAGATACTATTTTATCTATTTAAATTAAATTTATTGAATATAGTTTACATTTAAATTATTCATGAAAGCATTGATTCACCTCAAATATAAATATATAAAAATATGTGATGTACATATATATACACATTTCTTTTATATATAATATATATATATCTGTATATATACACACATAAGTATACAACATAGTTAAAAGATTTTTTAAATTATAAATTTATAGAAAAATAATTACTAATAATTAAGATCTGTGGTTCTCAAGAAACGGGTCACAAAGTAATCGTTTGTGTGATTTTAAATGGAATTTTAAATGGAAGCAAACAAAATTTGTTTAAAAGGTCACCAGAAGAGAGCGTTGATGACTTAAAACTCAATTAACAGGACAACATTTATTTCCTTCATTTATTCATGAAACAATTAAGTTATGAATGTTTAATGTGTAATTAAAACGTAGGTATATTTCAAATGCTTTAGAATATTTATATCCATAACAATTTCCCACTACTATTCAATTAGCTTATAATTATAAAGAGCTAAGCATATATCCATAACAATTTCTTAATCATTTATCTTTCCTTTCTCAATCCATTATCTTTTATTAACTGAATATTTACATAAAAAAATGTAAAAATTTAATATTTCTTAAGCAACTATTAAACTTTACCTATTCTTGAGTTAAGAAATTAAGAGTTTAGTTGTGTCTAGAGAATAAAACTATAGGCATAGATTTAATAAAGGCTATTAAAAAATTTCTTTTTCAAAAACTTAATTGAGGAATACTTCCAAAGTAAGCTTTGCAAAAAAGATGCATTGATTAAGATTTGAATTCATTGTAAAAAGTAAGCAACATAAAACTCTGTGCATGTTTACTTTCTACAATCGTCTTTAGACTAAACTACGATTACAATCCTATTTTGGTCTAAAAATTACAATGGTCTCCAAAAAGTAAAGAACAATTGGTATTTTGTGCTCAATTTGCAAATGAATGAATTAGAACCAAATTTGGGGGCCACGTGCATAGAACAAGTATGTATTGATTGCAAAATAAAAGTTAACATAACAAAACGCATAAATGATTTACATAAAAAGAAATCTCGCCTGAAAAGTACATTCTAAGAAAAAAGAATAATAACAGTTTTATGTAGTGAAATGGCATGGAAACAGAACAAAGAAGAATTTTATTAAGGGATATGCCCATTCCTAGCTTGATTGCATTGGTGGTATAAACTTTCTATATTTTGAAATAAATTACCGGTTATTGAAATAGAAAGGGAAGATCATTAATGGAATAAGCTGTTTTTCAGCTAATCTACAAACCTTAGAGGAAGACTTAAAGCAGCAACCTGTCTACCAAAATAATCCCAAAGGTGTTCTATGGGATACAAGTCTAAAGATTGACTATCTGGAGGTGAGCTGGCTATTCCATTCACTGCAAGCCTAGACTTTCAAGATTTTCCTCAACAACTCCAACTCAATTTGGTTGTTCGTTATCACCCATTGGAAAAAATTATTGTCAAATGCACCAGCACAGGAGCGGACATATGGATCAAGAACCTCATCCCGATATATCATACTATTCACAGTTATTTCCTGGAATACATGCATGTCAGTGTGACGAACGAGGAAGATTCCGCCTATACTATATTTCCACCATTGCGGTAACTGTGTCTTTCAGCACACGCCCTGAATCTCTCTTCTGTGTGAATTTAAAATCGTCTATAAAACAGAGTAACATCATTTTTTGTTTTAGCAAATGCATTCTCTTCCTTACCATAAGAAATCTCTTCTCTATCATCCGATTAATGTCACACACGCAACTGATCGCCTTGCAAAGAAATCTGTATGGAGAAGTTTTTGCTCTGTATAAATGGACATTCTTATTCCTGGTGCTCAGAGTAGTGAGCAACAAATTGCTGCATAGAAATTTTTATTCTCTTTCGGACTGAAAAAGCTATAAAATGGTGTTTTGTAGATGTTGTAGCTTTTGTAGATGCTGGAACATGTCTTCTGGAAACAGAAGCATCGGTGTGATATTCATTCCGGAGAGGTGAACAATACTGCGAGACATATTAAGACGCCTAACAGCAACAACCTGGCACATCCCCATTTCCATCTTTCCAACCATCCGCTGTAAAAACGAATCATGCGAACGGCTTCTCTCAGACATTGCGGGCCCTATCTGATTGTTGTCAACGAATCTGCTGACAAAAGTTACTAACTTAATTATAAAAGCATGATGTTGGCATATTTTCTCTTATTTAAATTTACTCTTGTTCTATTAAAAAATAACGATTAACGTTTTTGCATAAATTTTCTTTTTCATGTATATGAACTATAAATTTTATAGTTAATGTCGTTTTTTTATATTGTGCTTTCAAAAAAAGTTGTTCCTTAACATTTAGAAGCAAATGTATATAAAAACTATAGACAATTCTCAAAATTTATATCCTAATATATAACAGATTAAATATTATTGACTAATATTTCAACTATTATGCGTAATATAAAATATATTAGTGTCTTGAGAAAAATAAATATACAAACTTTGGAATAGCATCACTATTAAATTAACTTAAGTGAAAGACAAGAAATATTGAGACAAATTATTATGAGCAAACTTATTGTTTCTTCATTATTATTAATTACAAAAAATATTCCTTACGAAGAAGCACAAAGTAATGTAGAATTAATTAATAAATTATATAATGTAACATAAAGAGAAAATAATCACAAAGTACAACACGTTATCCAAATCTATGAAATATATGCGACCATTAAAAGAGAATCACCTATTAAATAAGTAATAATTAAAGAAGTCTACTTTATTATATTATACAATTTTCTGATATAGACGTATTTACCTAAAATTTCTATTACAGTACCATAAATGATATAATATGATTAAATTTCAGTCCACACCTTTTACCACAACAAAGAATTGCAAATACTCATGGTAACACCGTCCAATTACTGCAAACAAATAATATCTATAGAATATTTAACTTTATGAAACAGAAATTTGTATTCAAGAAGTGCTATATATGTAAAGTTCACATAATTAAAGAAAAATCATGTATGATAAAATATGAGCTGCCTTCTGTTATTTATTCGCAGACAACAGATATTATTAGTCATTGTCAGAAAAGAATTTCAAGTGAATTGTTCTTGAGAATATCATTAATTATCGTAATGTAAGACGAGAATATTTTGAATTGTGTGAAAACAAAGGAATATTAAATTAGAAAAATAACTTGCAAGTACTTGCGCACTTGTACATTTGTAAAGGAATTTAACAGAGTTTAACAATAAACAATTTTTGATATTAATCATAATACAGTAAAAAAAGGTTAAATAAACGTTTCGTGTATAAATATATACGAATATATACGAGATTCAACAGATTTTTTATATAATATTCAAAAAAAAGAATCATTTTATCTTATAAAATTAGCTTTAAATGTTTTTTATAATAAATATCAACATAAAAGAATATTAAGGCGATAACGTTCTTACAAATGTATTTTCCGATTGTTACATATAAATACAAAAATAATTAGCAGCTCATTTTAGCTGATTTTCTGGTATCATACAAATATCTTAATTAGTGAATTTATAATTTCACATACTTATTTTTCTCCATAGTATAAATGTAGAATAAATCAAAACATATTCAACTTTACATAGAATATAAAACTCCTGATTAATTAATTAATTTTAGTAGATTTTGTAAAATACTCCATATGTCATTCTAATACGTTTTTAATTTCATCCGAGGAAAAAACATCCTTTTCAAGAATTTTTAATTACCTCCATAGAAACTCGTTTATGATTATCAACTCAACCAAGAAATAGTTATAGGAATGTAAAGTCAGTGCAAGCAAATGGAAAAGGTTGATAGATAAGAACAATTCAAAATGTTAAGTTTTTTTAGTATACAGGAGAAAAGCCTTATTGTTCTAATGCCATTGATTACTTATTTGCTTTCATTTGTAGTTGTAACTCAATGAGAGTTTACCTCAAAGCAATCCATGATCACTTTAAATCCACATCGTAATGAAATTGTCTAAAAAGTATTCACATTTTCAAATGTATTCAAAATGAAACTCCTGAACAAAATAAAGAAATACCGAAAGATTTTGAATAGAAAATTATGGGATGTCTCAAATATCCCACTTTTATTTGGATTGTCATAATGGATTAATTAATTACTTTTTGAAATAGCATGGATGGAAGTTATGTAATGTTTGTCTCATCATTGATGTCATGCCTATTTTCTTATTGATATTAAATTGTTGTTTCAATATTGACTATATTTTCACTATACTCTAAAACACAATACCAGCAAAATGAGCTGGCTGGAAACACTAAATTTTTTACATTTCACAGTTGGTTCCCGTATTTTACTTACAACAAATATCAGTAGTCTCATAGTCAACAAGTTTATTTTATTAATGACCTTTAAAAATAATTGATCGATTACTGGAGAAGATCTTGCACGAACTACAATTGATGGTATATTTGATTGATTCTGATTGAGTAAGTGAAAGCAATTGCACATATAATCCTTTTAATTTTATTTTTTCACTAAATTGATAAGGGATGTGTAGGTCTCTTTCATGAGACATAGAGGTGATATAATGTTGACAACTGTTTCAGAAATTTTACATATAATTTGTAATCCATCACTGTTGAGCATGAATTGCAATGTCTTAATTTTTTGTCCTTAATACGTAGCTTGGGGACTAAGGATCAAAGGATTTCTATCTTAATGTATATTTTTTTCTATGTAATACATTTTATTTCTATTATTCTTATATGAGTTGTTTTTTAATTGCTAAAGTATTAATTTTAAAATAAAAGTTAATCAAATAAATGAAAAATACTTAAAAGAATTATTTCGTTTTAGATACGATCTTTTCTTGATAATTTTAAGTTTAAGTAAAAACGAAAATGTTCAGTTAAAACTCCATTTTTAAATATCTTGTCTTCATTCTTGCAAAATAAAACATATATTATGCATACACACGTATTAGAGCATTAGCATTATACACATATTAGAGCATACAGCATATTTTTTTTCAAATTAGTTTCACGATAAGAGCACAGTTTGAAGCTTTGAAAATGCTTAATGTATTCTAACAGACACTTCTTTTTATAATTATATTCTATCACCAAATTCTGTAATATTTTTAAAATATACTATTTCGTTTCCTTTACAGACATAAACATGTTTAAAATTAAATAAAATACTAGAAAGTAAAATGTGCTCACATTAAGTGGTTTAAAAAGTCAAAATTAATGTTCATAACAATGTTCTAATAAAATAAACACTTGGAAAGCTTATAAAATCAATGAGATAAGAAGATTCAAGAAAATAAAATTATTTTTAATTAGTTTGGAAGTCAGAAATACATATCAACTATTTAACTCTAAGGAAATTCAAAAAAAAATTCACAACAATATATAAATCATTGTCTCAAAATAAGACATAGTTTTTAAAATCAGAATTTTCCCATAACACAAATCAATATTCAAAGTATACATTTTAAACTTTAGTTTAAAAATTAGAAATTTATTAAAACACATTAAAAATATCACTTATTTTTATAAAATGGGAAAAATACAAAAACTTTTATTGACATTTTTTAAATACCATGATCTCATTTGGAAACAAATCCAATTACATGGGATATGTCATTTTCTATTATTTCATGTCCTGTGTCATTTCTCCATTGTAAGACACAAGTAAAACAAAACATATTTCATTTAGTATTTATTTTGAAGTGAATTTCTGACAGTTTTCACTTTTGTCAGCATAAATGTCATTTTGTTAAAAGTCTTTTTTCATAGGAAACAATAAAAATAGTTTTTTTAAAACACCCTTTATAGCATTCTTTATAATCTTTACTTAAAATTAAATATTGGTATTTCATAGTAAATATAATATTCTTTAGATAAAATAGGAAAGAAATTATATTTGTTCAAAGTATTTTTTTTGTTTCAAGTCTATTTTTAAGACTAAAATATATATTTGACAAAGGAAGAGTAATTAGTATTTCATTTAATTAAAATACTTATGAGATAGCTGATATATTTTTTTCTTTGATATAAATTATAAATCATTAGCAATTTAAAATAATTAAAACTATTACAAAATGCCTGTTTATTATATAAAATTCTAAAACACATAATTTTGGAGCTTCATATTTAAAAGAATGTGTTGAAACTTTAATATAATAATATCAGCATATTCACTGTGTTGAATGAATAACGTATAATAGGTAAACTTCTTACGATACAAATTTATTTTCTATTGAAATCCTATTGTTTTATATTTAAATATCACTTAGATAAGATTTTATTTTACATAAATATAATGTGCATAAATTTTAAATAAAATTTCGGAAATTGCAATTTTAAAGTATTATGGTGATTCTTTTTGTTCACACTGCTGAGGAAAAGAAATTGTTATCTACATTTATGTTTGGAAACATTAGCTTAAGTCATTCTGAATACTCTAAAATTTACAATGTCTGTTTAAACTCTCTATTATCAAAGTAGCAAATACTATTTATTGTAATACGTAAAAGTACAAATTTCAAATATGTGTCGATTAAAAAAAATAATTCTTTTGTTTAATGAATAATCAACATGTAACAAATATACGTTTATAATTTAAATTATTATTTGTACTTTTAAATTCCAGAATGTAACAAAAATATAAATTGGTATATTTTGTCTGTCATCAGAGTGATCATCTAATTTTCTGAACTTAACACATACATACCAATCATAAGAACACATACAAACTAACACATACAAACTAAACACATACATACCAATCTTAATATAATATTTAATTCAATGCAAATATTTTGGTATAGCAAAAATGCTTAAAATATTTTAAAAAATACATCAATATTTTATTTTTTATTAAATTTCAAATTTTCATTTAATTTTTATAAAAATTCATAAAAATTCATTTAAAACCATTTTGTCATCACTGGGACACTTAAGTTGTGGTCTGGAATTTCTTTGATATAGTTATTTCAATAAAATTTATTAAACATGAAACAAAATTTCGAAAATATTGAAATATATCATCCTTTTTTACTGTAAAATTAGAACATTTTCTTGGAAAAATAAAACATTCAGATCAGTTATTGACTCCCTCTTCTATTGACTCCCATATGTATACATTTTTCTTAGTATTTTATGAGATTATTTGTTATTTTTTTAACTATAAGCAGAAATCAAATCGACTGTTCAACTGATTAAATTATCTTACATTTGGGTTGGATTAAGTCAAATTATCACCCATATCTGAAAGTTATACATTCCAATAAAAAATTTTAAAAATAAATTCTGCTAAATAAATGGATTGCAGAAATCACTTACATTTAATTTTTTTGTTTAATTATTATATTAATATCAATGTACATATATTTATTTCACCTATATATAATCATTACCATGCTTTCAAATTAATCGTCCTTTCAGATTTTTCTCAGTAGAATAATTGTGAAGTTTGTCATGAATTTATTGATTTCTTTTATAAGCAGAATGTTTTGAAATTTTAGTTTCATTGATTCTCCTATTGAAATGACTAATGATTGTAAAATTACTCTAAAAAAATTAACTAATTTTACTGCTTACTCAATTTTCTGCTCAAAATAAAAGCAATTTTATACTACGCTTATGAATAATAAGATTTCACATATCATTAAATTGACAGATGAAAATTATTGATTTTGCAGAATAAACTTACCAAACATTTTAAGATTGTAATGCTTCAGAAATGTTACATGACTACTAATCAACAGAAATCTTCATGTGTTTTTCTTTTTTAATCTAAATTTAGCTCTTTATGTTAGTTTTAGTAACATAAAGAGCTAACTAGCTTAGTTAGTTTACTAACAAACTTTAAAGTGTATACATAATTTTGTATAAATACTGTGGTGCCTCACACAACGAACTTAATTCGTTCCAGGAGCAAGTTCGTAATGCGAAAAGTTCGTTATGTGAAACATGTTTTCCTATATAAATGCATGTTAAATAAATAATTCGTTCTGTAGCATAAAATATGCTAAGATGACATAAAAAAAGATAAATTTTTTGTTATTATTTTTATTTAGATACATACATCTAAAAACATAATTTTTTTTAAATTTTAAGACTCTTCTTTTTCAATGAAGGTTCTGCCGGCATTCTTTTCCAGAAAAGACCCGTTTCATCGGCATTGAACACTTGTTGTGCGCAGTACCCTTCATCCTTAATACATTTTTGAAAGTTAATAGAGAACTTTTCTGTTTCTTTCTTGTCAGCACTGCCAGCCTCACCATGTATAGTAACGCTGTGGATTCCACACCTTTTCTTAAATCTAAAAAACCACCCCCTGCTGGCTTTACGTTCTTCTTCATAATCTTGATTGCTGCTACTTCCAGGGAGTTTTTCTTTAGATCTTCATAAATTATCTTGGCTTTGTGACAGATAATATCTTGGGTTGTTACGTCACCTTTCACCTGCCTGTCCTTAATCCAAACCGCTAATAGCTTCTCCAATTCCTCTTGGATTGAAGACCTATGTTTTTCATTAAATAGTTTTGTTACTCCTTTGGCTGATTTGATTGCATCCTTATTTGTCAAAATGGTGGTCTTGCTTAGGCCAAACACTTTAAGGGGGTCCCGCTGTTTTACTCCACATTCACTCTTTCTAATTATTTCCTGTTTCATTTCAACAGAAATCACCTTCCTGCTTTTTTTAGAACCCATGATATAAAAAAAAATATTGAGTATAACTTAAAAGGACGACTGCCGTGATACGTGCGTAAGTTAAGCGCAGTGATAAACGACTGCAGTGCCAGCGCGAGAGGATGCAATACATCGGCAGCAATCGTGGAAGCTCGGGTGATTTCGTTGTGTGAAGCGAAGTTCGTTGTATGAATCATGAAATGAAGGAATAGGAAGTTCGCTATGTGCAGCGTTCGCTGTGCGAGGCACCACTGTATATAAAAATTTAATAATTAGTGTGGATATTTTTATATTTGCTTATTAATTTTCTTAATTAATTATCATAACATTTTATTAAGCATACAATTTAAAAGCATTTTATTTATATTTCATACATATTCATTATTTAGAAACACAATTTTAAGTGACGAAATAAAAACAAATTATAAAGACTTGTTTTTTTAAAATAATTGTGATAGATTTATGAATATATATACCATATTTTAATATGATTATGGTTTAGTTATAAGCAATAAGTAATTTTAGGAATAATTTAACCATATGAGCACAACAAATTAGGGAATTTTTGACAATGTTTTCAATTTGCTTCATTATTTGATGTGAAAATAATGAGCATATTGCATATACTGAATGCATAAAATAAAGCAGCCTTCTTTATAATTTTAAATAACTTTGTAATTCCTCTTTTGAAACCTCACTAAGCCATCATTCTCCTTTCCAAGAAATCAATTAAAAATCCCTAATTTGATTATCAATTCATTTTTTTTTTGGATTTAGCAACAATACTTACCCTATATTATCATAACTTTAAATAGAAATATAATTATGAATATCTTCGAAACAGAAAAGTTCAAGATAATATATATTAATTATAGTAATAAATATTATTACTATATATTTATCTAGCAAAATGTGATTGGTTTAAAAATAAAAATATATTTATTTCAAATTATGAGTTTCATTTTACCTAGATATCTTATAAAATATAATTTGTATTGAAATATATTAGTATATGGTCACACATAGAAACATTGGTACATATTTATAGCAATCTTCTAAATAAGACGAATAACATTTTAATGTATCGAGATTATTCTTAAAATTAAGAATTTAAATTTGTTCAAAAGATGCATATAATTTTTTCCACACACACATTTTTAAATAACTTAAATTCCATAAGTATTGTGAAAAGTTATTAATTATTTCAATTATATAAAGACAAAACACATTTATATTATAATAAAAGATGCAGTTTTATAAGAGAAAGGTTAGTGCCCATTTTATATTTCAATATTTTTATCATAAATTAAAATGCATATTCTAAGATATAATGAACAGTTTGATATTAATAAGTATATTTAAAATCTTTTATATTTCATAACAATTGTCTAAACAATTCCTTGATCATATTTAATATATTGATAAATATTAAGTATTATTGTATTTCCTTACAAAAATTATTCATTGATTTTTCTTCAATTAATATTTTTTCTGTAAAATTAAAATTTGTAGATGTTACCCTTTATGTATTATAATATATCTCATATAATCATTTTTATATGCTATTTTTTCTCAATTTAACATATATGCAAATCAATCATTGCATAAAACTCATAAAAACCAATTTATTTTCAGACTACATTTGTTTTAGCACTGTTTAATGAACAATCCGAAAGTAATTTTTTATTTTTTAGACCAAAAGATAACTTAAATAATAATGTATAAAAATTAGTAGAATATTGCTTAGCACAATTATTAAAAATGTATTTATTCCAGAAATACTTTATTTTGAAACTCTTCATCACATGCAAGTTACGTTGGTAAAAGTAATTAATTATTCAATCAATATGACATATTTATGACATCAATATGGTAAATATTTATATAAATTGACACTTTAATAAAAAAACTGAGAAATGATAAAACATTTTGTAGATTGCAAATTGATTTTATTATGTACTCATTAGAAAACATTTTTAACATAAAATAAAACATTTTTCACCAATTGTATCATTAATTTCATTTAATGGAAATAAATATGCTCTATTTAATCTTGAGACTTATCAATTATTCATGAAGTTACACGAAACTACAGTTTATGCTTCCTTCCAAAATACAAATTATGATTGTTGTTTTTTCTTAATTTCACATTCATCTCTTTTAATTTTCTTTCATGCTTGTTTTAAAATTTTATGATATTCATATCACATATATAACCATGTTTTGATAATGTGATTATTTAATTTTGCCTTCAGTTTATACTTTATTATAATATACTATTGCTTTACATTAAATCTTAAATTAATGACAAAACATAAATTTTTAAGTTAAAATTCAATTTATAAACATCCAAAAGTTCATAATTTTTCTATCCAAATCTTGATGCTTTCAATGTAGTCTCATTTATAAAATATGTAATAAAAAATTTATTTTACTTATAAACATGTTTTCCATTTCATTAAATTTTACTATAAGCTATTTATTCTTAAAAATGTTGAATAAAAGTCAAACATATATTTTAACCTGAAACTTGTTAAACTGTTTTAAAGGCTTTATTTTGACATTAATTAGTCTACACAATTTATGGTATATTTTCACAGCAAATCTCGAGAGCTGGATACGTTTTCACCTTTGCGTCTTTCGTCTAGTAAATTATTTTCTGAAAAATTATGAAATCGTTTTAAAAAGAGCACATATGAAGTAGAATTCCCAAGAATATCTGCTTTTGAATGCAAAGTGGATATATAAATGTTTGGACACTTTAAAGTTTCTTTGTAAGAATTATTGGTAAAATAGTAAGCTATTCATTTGTAATATAAAAATAACTTGTTAATTGTACAGTAATTTTCAAACGCTCTCTCTCTCTCTGATTCATTGAAAAAACAGAATTTACTTTTTATCTTGCCATTTTCTTTATTCTCAGGAAATATGTAATGAATACACTCAATCTATATATTAATTTAATTTGTAATATTTTACTAAAAACATGAAGAATAATTTTTACGAAAGCAATATTAGTTATATTTTGACACTTTCAATGTGAAAACAATGTACTATTTGAAATTCATTTTCCGGGATGAATCCTTAAAATATTTATAGAAATTATAAACATTTTTAATGTTGTGAATTTGTAATTTATATAAAGACTTCTTCTAAACACATATTAATGTTTATTATAAATTAACTTTCCTAACAAATTTTAAGAAAACAATTTTTTTAACAATTTTTACGAAAACAATATTAATTATATTTTGACACTTTCAATGTAAAAGTATAGTACAACTTGAAATTCCTTTTCCGGGGGTTGTGAACTTATAATTTATATACAAGGAAAAACTTTTTATAAATACTTATTAATGTTAATTATAAATTAAAGTTCTTCGTATGAATGTACATATATATTTACATATACATATATATGTTTGTATGTATATACAGAGCTAACACGAAATGCATCTTGAAAGATAATTTATTAATTCAAACAATCAGCAAATATTGTTAAAGATCAATATATTCTGTCAAAATAATTATTCTATTTATTTCAAATATTAAATACAATATTAACATAAGAATTTTCTCTATTTTCTCCCCTTTTGGTTTTAAATTTTCCATTTTTTATTTTTTAAAATACATTTCATTTTTCAAAGTTTTAATTTTTTCGATTTTGGGATGCAGTTTTTATATAAAGCTTACTTTAAATTATATTCTTTTCTCTTTCAAATCAATTTAAATTTTAAATGAAATTACTTTTAAAATTTTATCGCCATTTGATTAAAATAATTCATGTATACTTAAGATAATTACCCCAGACCCAATGAAGCTAATATTTTGATTTATAATTTTTCTTTCTATCTTATTACATTTTCATCATTAATATTTCTACCTCTGCAAATAGTTTAGGTACTATTTACTTAACTATTTTTAATTCTTACCTTCTATTATCTACTTATGCCTTTAAATTTTAACTCTTTCCTTCAAGTATGATTGTTTTTAATTCATTTCAATTTTTCCTTAAATTTTAAATTAATTTACTTCAAAATAATATATTTTTTTGCTTTATTTCTTGCCAGAAACACTTACTTAAAATTATTAGATTTTCTTTTTATAAAAGTAATAATTTACCAAACTTTTCCTTTTGATTTGAAATTTTTAACAAATATTTTCTTAACTTTTTAATAATTCTTCCAAATATTGCTTCAAGTTTAGTTCCTAATGTAGCTCGTAGGTATTCAAATTTATTAATACCTATCTACTTCTTCTTCTTCTTCTTTAATGAATTTTTTCAAAAGTTTAAGAATTATTTAGGATATCTTAAAGTATATGCATAATATTTGTCTTAGGTTTATTTGCACATACCTCTTATTTTCCGCACGTAAATCTATATTTTTATCTCTTATATTATTTTAAGGTTCTTCTTTTCTGAAATTTTGAAATTAATACCTATTTCCTTTAAAACTTGAAATCAAGTTTAAAAGCAGTGATTTACTTACGTTTGTAAATCTATTTGCAGTTTGAAAAGTGCACTTTTGAAAATTAGCTCGTTGCTTAAAATATTTTCATGATATTTTTCATAAAAAAAAAATTAAATATTTTGGAAACAACTGTATCTCAAAATTATTTGCTTATTTCCTAAACTGCTTTATACTTTACAATATTAGATATCTTAAATTTTATATTATTTTGAAATATTTTTTTCATATTTAAGTTATTATCATTTCCTAAAAATCTTTTTTGTTTAATTGTGAATCACCTTAATTTCTAAAGTGTAGCACGAACTTAATATTTCAAAAAGATTATTTTTTCCTCTCTTCCTGTTAAACTATAAATTTATATTTCTAATTTGTTAAAAATTTTATATATTATCTTTAAATATTGCTTTTTAACTGCCTTTCTTTGAAGATTATATTGCCTTTTTTGAATATCATTTGTTTTACATTTTTTTATTTTCCACTTTAAAATTTATCAAAATATTTTTTATGAAAATATGAATAATGTTTATAATAACTTCTTTATTAATTTTTATTAATTGTAATTTCGCTTTTAAATTCATGTCATTAAAATACGACATTTCTACATATTAAAACTTAAAATAGTATAACACAAGAAATTAATTTTGCATACCTCAAAAAGCATTTGTTAATATATACCTATGACATACATTTTTGAATTTTTCTTCTTGGTTTCCACTGTTTAATTTTCTTATTTGCAAATATTATCCAGTTTTGTAAATTCTGAAAAAATTTAATAATTATTTTTTTAAATATATGAGAAAACTCAAAATTAAATTTAATTTATTGTTTGATTAAAATTTATAATTTTATATGTATTGTAATATAACATTTTACAAACCGACTAGTCTCTTAAAGTTCTTTTAGGATTTCTTTTCAGCAAAACATAAAATTTCTTTGATATAATAAATCATGATATAAGTAGCAGAATTTTATAAATAATCATAATAAAATGGCACATGTATATAAATAAAGTTCTTATCAATGGCTATTTATATTGTTGTTAGATGATGATTATATTATTTAATTTTTTTGTTCCACTTGTATAGCTATTCATGTAAATACCTATTTTTCTATTTTTTTTAATCATTTATTCCGTTTTAATTAAATTTTTAAGAAATTATGCTAAATTAGAGACAATATTTAGGGATAAAATATGTATTTCGGTAATGGATATTTTATTTTTCAATAGATCTTATTTTGAGCAATAATATTCAAACCATTTTTGCTTAAAGTCAACTTATAATTTATTTTGGATGTTTAAAAAAATTAAATATTTTAATCATCAAATTTCATTTTAATAAGTATAAAAATTTTGTTTCATGCCATAGATAATAGTTCTTGAAACATCTAGGCCAAATTTCACACAAATATCATTATTATTTCGAATATATTGTTAATGGCTTGGAGTTTTTTTTGAAAAATAAAGTTTTGAGAAAACTTCTCTCTCGCCATTAAAGTAATAATTTAACATGTGATGGCAATAATGTTGCCACTGCTTTACAAATAATGACAACCTTATACTTATAACATTCAATCATAGCAAAACATTTAAATTTAAAAAAAGGTAAAATACTAATTTGTTTTAACACTTTTCCTGTTTAAAACGATATTTTGTTTTTCAAAAAACAACACATTTTAAAATTCCAGCAACTTAATTTCTATTTGACTTACAGTAAAACAAGAATGTATTTTTTATTTATTTATATTTTATTTATTTAATTTATTTATTTTATTTATTTATTTATTTTATTTATTTATTTATTTTTGAAATTTAGTATGTTCTGAGAACAAAACTTACAAAAAAGCAAAGCTTTTCTTCTAAGCAAACACGTTAATTTACGTATGTGATATGCAGGAAATATCAGTCGTTTTCAATGGTTTTTTATGAACTAAAGAAATTTAAAAGTACTCTATCAGGGAAAGTAATTGAAATATAAATAAATATTTATGTAAAACTAAATCTTTTTGGAATCAAAATGTTTTTAGGATTCAATAATTTCCAAGTTATTAAAGTTTACTTATTAACTATTAATCATTATTAAAAATACGTTAAAACTAATTTTTGTAACAAGGAAATAATTATATTCTAAACAAATTAATTATATTAAAAGTAAATCTGAAGATAATGTAAAATTTTTTATAAATGGTAATCATAGTATTGTGACTATTATAGTTTAGAATATAAAAATGAAAAAGAAAACATTTTTTTCATGATATTTATTAATTTTACTTTAAAAAGTCAATTCACTTCAAAACACTACATATTTTACAAGAGTAACCAATTCGTACTCAATGCAATTATTTAACGTAACACTTTTACCAGCTCATCCTTTTAATTATTCATTAGTAAAAAATAAAATACAGCACATTGATATCTATCTTATTTTATGCATATATTTCATAATTTTCATTGAAATATTTACATGTATTTATTCAGTTGTAATTTTTTTGTAATATTGCAGCATGGTAGTTTAGAAAAAGGGTCATGGACACTTTGATTAAATTAAAATTAAAAATGCTTAAAAACAAAATAATCGAAAAATATAAATGAAATAAAAAAAATAATTTAGAAAGAAAGATGCAAATTTATTTTAATATTTTTTAGTTAAAAAAATTATATTCGAGGTACACATGGTCATTAAATTAGAAATAACATTGTGTTAAATCATTATTCCATATATCCTTAAAGGAAACCCTGTATTACACGTATTTTATCTGTATAAAATATTGAGACATAAGTGTGATCTTGAATTCAAAAGTTTTCAATATTGGAAGGTAGATTCTATCTAATATTATGAAAAACATTTTTGAATTTAACTAAATGATCATTCATTATAATATTACTGATATTAATTTTTATATAATTACAAAAACATATTTGAATCATATCCGCACAAATAGGATCATCAATACATAATTAAGATAATTTATAATTTCAAAAGAGAAAAACAGGACGTATCATTATGAATAATTTTTTAATGATTTACTCATTTTTTAATATTTCACCATAAATCTAAGTTAACTTATATGTTTTTAATAACATATTCTAAATATTCTTCTCAAAATTTGTTCAATCATGCGATAATACATTACGCCGAAAGTAAATTCCATGTAACCTAAGGGAGAAAGATAAATGTTCACTATTATTATCCTTGACCTTTATCATTTTTCTGGTAAGCTTCGAAGAAAACTTCCAAAATATATTGACATTTAAAGTAAAAATTCTTTGATTACTGCTTTTATATTTTTTCTGCAAGAATAAGCAACAAGTCAATTTCTAATTTAAAATACCGAAATATTTTCATATTCTGATCAGCATAATCTAAGACAAAAAGTATTCTGTTCTCACAAAAAGTGACAAAAAGTATTCTATATTTCTCGAATACTGTAAGCCCATAATTCCTTTATAGCTTTTTTAATATAAAACATCTAATTTTATTTGGCATCCTTTCTGTAGTAGAAGGAAAAGAAAATTCCATCATATTTTTTCATCATTCTATTTAATCTTGAGTGGGATCATTTTATCAAAATTAAAATCAAGTGGAAAATGTTTAGAATTATTCCCTAAGTGATATGAGATATCAAAATAATTTATTAGTCATAGTAAAATAGTATAATTAATGGAAGACAGTCATTTATAAAAAATTAAAGTAAATCTAAAATATCAGCTGATAAAATTGTTTTACAACCAATTATTATTTAATAGCTCTAACTTTTAGCTTAACAGTAATTCACTATTTAGAGAACAATCTAGAAAAACATTATGAGTTTATCTATTTACATATAACCAATTTGCAACCTTTCTATGATGTTTACATTTCTCAACTTATTCTGAAAAACCTTTTGCAAATTTATTCAAAGAATTACGTTTTGCTACAATTAAACTTTCAATGTCATGAATGTTGTGCAACAACATTCTTTTCTTTCTTCTTCGCATGTATTTTTCAACACATCCTTTAATGCAAATTATTTTATAGTAAAATTAGCTGTAAAAAATATTTTATAGAATTAAAATATAATATATTTATTAAGAAACTTTGAAATCCTTATTATCTCTCTAAAAATGTTTATATTTAAATAATATTTAAGAAGATTTCCCAGTCTTGTAAAATTAATAGAAAAATTGCGTTAGCATTTACCAATGATCTCACTTTATTCTATTGATAAATGCCATAATTTAAATTCGAACATTCCTTTTTCTATAACAATATACATTCAATTAACATTAAATATTTTCAAGTTTTAGTTAAAGGCATGTGAAAATTTTAATGACATACATCCAATAAATAATTATTAAAGATTGACTAAATCAGCTTTTCTATTCGAGAGATATTCTATATGAAAATATTGATTTTATGTAAAATCTGTAATTATTTGTAAATGATGAACACTGACCTTTTTTGTTTGGGAATACTTAATTTGGGTACTGTGCATGAAGCTAACTTATGGTCGTAATTTTCTACGTGATGAAAATATATAATAAATAACGGAACAAAGCTTTTAATCATAAATAAGTTTACAATATTATTAATTTTGTTTCTGAATTTTTTTATGAGATTTATTATGAATTTGCGAATAAAGGTTGTCTTCTCTAAGTAAAAGAAATTAACTTATTTTAACGTAAGATATAATTAGATGTAATTCTTTAGTCAGAAAAATTAAGTGAAAGATTAATTTTATTCCCGAGAATTTTTTGTCAAATTAGTTATGAAGTTAGTTAACCATAGTTTAGAGGAAAATAGAGAGAGAAATTAATGAATAATATATCTTTGTAAAGCTTCTTGCAACCATTATAAAGCCTAGGTAGTGATTAATTGTCTTTCTATAATTGTGTTAGGATAAGGTTGCAACAAAAACCAATTTACATATTAGTAAAAGAAAGAATTTTAGTTCTAATTATTAATGAATATAAAATCCTTTTTTTCACACATAGTCAACAGTTATAAATGATCATAAATCTATGAAGCTTTGTAATTGATAATCATATTCTTCAAGAAAAAGTCATGGGAAGTTATTATTATAAATAGTTGTTCGATTATATTTAATATAACTGCATATGTATATAAATATCATTAAAAATAAAGTAGAAAAAGTATTTTACCATTTTTGAAAAAATATTTTCACGTTTATGTTTGTAGATTATTTTTTAAAAATTCTTGCACTATATTTTAATAAGATATACTTTAACAACTTCATGTCAAATTATTTCTCATAGAGAATACATTAAAATAATATTTAAAATATATTATATTTACATTAACATTTTGACCATTTATGTACCAAAATATTACTTAATTGCCATAAATTGAATACATTTACAGCTTCATCCAAATAAATTTTTCATTGCCACTGCTTGTTAGACTCAATCGTCCAAGTATGAAAACGTTTAAAAATTAAATTTTGTTAAATTCTACATATTGTTTTATAGAATTTAAAGGAAATATTTGTAAATAATTTTTATGTGTTAAAATTAAGTTATTTTAATATTTCAACAAGTATTATAAAAGAAAGAAAACAAATATTTGTTGTTTGTAATCTCTCTTCTCACAATAAAAATCAAAATTCATTTATCATTTTTACTTTTCTCTGAAAGAAAATGACAAATTTAAAAAATACATCCAATAAAAATAATTTTATTTTGTAATTTTTTTTTATTTTTGAATATTTTAATCAGTTTGTTAATGTGTGTATACATAACTTTTTTTAATGATTTCCTATTTTTTAATTTGTTAAACAAAGTGAAAAATTGATTAGCACATAAATATCTAATAAATGATTGTCATGTGTATTAACTTATTCATCATGTGTATTAGCTTATTCATTATTATTTGTCATGCGTATTTTGGACACATAAGAGAATATTGCACATTGAAATAATGAAATAATTTGTA
The DNA here is from genome assembly GCA_026290005.1 of Latrodectus geometricus. Classification (NCBI taxonomy): domain Eukaryota; kingdom Metazoa; phylum Arthropoda; class Arachnida; order Araneae; family Theridiidae; genus Latrodectus; species Latrodectus geometricus. The sequence goes on from JAPDSC010026133.1 coordinate 45,525, forward strand.
TAACTACATTTACAAGCGTGTAAACTCTACTGTCAAATTTAAAACTAATAAATCCTATAAATTTGGAATTAATTTTTATGATGAAAAAGAAAAACTATTAATCTAGAAAATGTAAATATTAAAAATACTTTTGTTATGAATAAAATAAAATAAAAATTTCTATATGCACTATAATACGGTTCAGTTGACTTTAAAATTTTATTGTAACTTTGAATTAAATGAATAAGTTACTTCCATTACAATCTAATGATTAATGTCAACTATCTTATTATATTTCAATTGAATAATAGGTACTTTAAAAATCCTGAATCTATATAAATAAGTTAGTCTACATTTTTTAATCTATACCATAACGTGACCAGAATGCCTATTTTACATAACCTTGAGGTTTTTAAAAAAGATATTGGTATTTTCAGCAAATAGAACTAATAATCCATATTGAATTATTATTCAATAAAAGTTTTCAACCAGAAAATAATAAAACATAAATTTTATATGCTCTTCATAATTATGTCTGTTATAATTTACTTACAATTTATTTTGTGTTGAATATAAATTTTCCTAATAAAAAAAGTAACTGTAGTGAACGTGCAGTGTTAAATTCAATTAAATATTCTCATAAGCAGTTGTAAAAAAATGTTAATAAAATTGATGATATTTAATAATATATCATTAATATTAATTCAAATACATATATATGCGTTTAATTCATTTAAAGACTTTGGTCCTTGTATCAAATTCAGTGTTGATGAGAGTTAACGTAATAATTGTAATAACCTAGAAATGAATGCATTACCATCTGTCCTTTTAAGAACATTAAGTATTTCCTTAATAGAGGATGAAAATTAAAATGTTTCATTCTGAGAAACAAAGTCATAATTTCCTCAAGGAATGTGATTCCTTTAATTATTTTATTTTATAAATTGGAAAACATGCTTACTACATCTTTAATATAAATATACAGATATAATATATTTAATATTTGAAAATTTCCTTTCATCTGTAAACATATTGTCGGTGCTTTTTAAAAATTAAAATCAAAACATCTCATTACAATACCAATATAAAAATGGATAGATTTTGAAAATGTATTATTTTTCTTAAAATATTGGAAAATATACAGTATCCTACATGCTTATTTTTTTGTTAAATTTTAATAAGTATCGATCTATTATTGGTTAGAAATTTATTATGATTTGTTTTTAATAAATTCTTTTACTGAAAGTGCTTAAATTTAATTTTAAATTTCTCATTTTATTAAGTGTTCTGAAAAAAATGCTCATAAATAGTAAGTATTGATAAAAATAATAAAAAAATAATCAAGCATGTTATCATTTTTACTTAATAATACATGTTCTACTTGCTTTCAAAACTAAATTGTTGAATTTATTTTATTACATTTGCAAAAAATATTTTTACTACACTTGTAATCTGAGTTAAATATATTTCATAAAAATAAACATTTATATTTCATGAAAGACACTATTTACATGTTTTATCTAGTTAGATACATATATCTTATCCACAAAAGGAATTAAATAAAATGTTAAATGTATATAATAATAATGAAAAAAGCATTTTCTGTAGAATAAATAAAATAAATAACATTTAATTTATTCAGTTTCTTTGTAGGTATGCATTTATCACAGTTTTAAATGAGCCATTATTCAATGAATTATTAAATAAATTTTTAACTGCCTCATTATTTTTTATTTAAAAGATTACAATGCTTTTATTTAAATATATTCTAAGACCATTGTGAAAGGAAAAGGAAAGTTCAACTGTTATACTAAATGAAGGAAAAAAATTTTGTAAATTATATCATTTTACTTATTTATGCACATAACTTTATGTTTGCTTAACAGTATTGAGATAAAAGATAATAATATTATAATAGTATGATTATACTATACGTACATTTTGGTTCATATTTACAAAGCTACATTCAGAACCACCTCAAAATATATACACAAACTACGGCAGTATTTTATTACTTGACACATATTATCATCCAAAATTAATAAATGAATTTTAGTGAAGTACACTTCTAAACCAATTATCGATATTACTCGTTAGAATACTTTTACTACATATTGAAAATATTTACAAATTATTATCACTATTATTTGCAAAATTTATTACTTTAAGAAAATTAATTTTAAATACATAACTACATTCATCCTTCAGAATCTGATTAAATAAAACACATTAGTAAATAAAGAAATACATAAAGTTAGCAATCGCTTCTTCAATCGTGCGTTGAGTAAATGTTTGATTATTCTGCAAATGATTTGTTAAAATTTTCCTATATGCAGCTTCATTATAATACGTTGTTCATTTCAAGAATTTACTTTTTTGGTAAACTGTCCTCATTCCTTTTGATATTTTTTAATATTGAATGTTATTTTTTCTGTACAAAATTCACTGATTAGGAAACATTGTAAATATTAAAATGGACCTAAATATTCCCATAGTTCAATTTCTAAACTATTTCTTTTCAAATCTTATTTTGAAATAAATGGTTTCATAAGATAAATTTAATTATTTTAATAGATATATATATATATATAGATGTTTTATTAGACAGTTAAACTTAAAGAAAATTTTTAATAATTTAAAAATATCTAAGATTCGTATCATTTTTATTTGAGATATGAAATTTATATTTTTTCTGTAACATCAAATTATCTAATGCAATAGATGAAACTTTACATTAAATAATTTTGTAACATATTTTTGACATAATTATTTTCAGAAAGATTTTCTTAAAATGAAAAAATCTATTTTTATTATTTAGAAAATTTCTTTCAGGTAAACTTATAAAAAATAGTCTTTTTAATTGATAACTCCTACAATAATGTGCTTTTTAATTGTGAGTCTCAAATAATAAGTGTTTGACAAAAATAATGGTCTTTTACCCTTTTAAATGAACATTAAAGAAAACAAAATTGTATACTTAAACTAAATATATATAAAAGATAATTTTTTCATGAAAATACCAAGCGCTTCTCAGGAAGATCGTTTTTATCAAACCTATTTCTGTTCAAGGCACGTTATTTATTGGAAAGCAAAGCAACTTTGCCTGGGGGACTTACGTGCAACATCCAATATGGTGTTGCTGCTGGTAGTAAGATTCGCCTTTTGAGCTATTCTATTCTCAGGAAACACCAGGCCAGAATCATATAAATCCTCAAGGGTACTGCTAAGAGCATAGTCCCTTTTCTAGTAAAAAAGCAAATATATGATTTCACGTATACATGGGCGTTTATTTTTTACCTTAAAGTAAAAAAATACCTCCAAAAAAATTGGAAAATGTACGTTTCTGGAAAAAAGACAATATTTTTCACCTAAACGAAATATTTATTTTTTGATTAAAGAAATAATTCCTTTTAAAGTGTATGAAATGATATTTTAATAGTATGAATAAAAAAGATAAGAAACTCTGCGCTTCGCCAATTTTTGGACACTCATAAATAGGAATAAAAATGGTTTTGTAACATTCCTATTCTTTTCAGTTGATTTGAAATTCAAAAAGGACTTGAAATTTTTGTTAAAAAAATTATGCTAATTATAAAAGTAATGTAAAAGGTGTACAAGAAATTGTAAAATTATATTGTTGTACATTTAAAATAAATGTCTTATAAAATGAAGAAGACTTTCTAAATAATTTGCTAGCTAAAGCTCAAGTAAACATTTCATAAAGAGCAATGTTGATGGAAGCTGTATTCTCTATTAATAACAAAGATAATATTTTGCAATACTACTGGCTTGTTATTTAAATTCTGTATAGAAATAGATTATTGACAGTGAGCTGATGAAATGAATAATCGAACGGAATGTGTCCTACACATTATTTGATTTTGACTCAAATTAAAAGTGATTATTGAATGTTGCTATTTGCAAATTGGCATTGGTCAGCAAAATTAGGATTTTCCATCATTTTTTATACAATTAAAAAGAAAGTTTCATTTACAATATTTTTTATGAAAATTGCACTAAGATCAGTTCAAAATAAATTAAATTTATATTTTTAGAATCCTATAAGTAAAGAACATTTTGATAACTGTCATTACATTTTGGCGATAATGTGCTTCCATAAAATAACTATAGTTTCAATAAATGTGTATACTATTAAAATAAACAAAATGTTAACATGTTTTATACGTGATACCAAATAACCAAATCTTAAGAGTAATCTCAAGTGAAGTGAAGTAAACGTATATTATTAAAACATTGTATCAATGATATTTGAAGATATTTTGCTTTTATTCAGATTGGAGCTAGAAAGTCGATGCTAAATGAATTCAAATTTTTAATAATAGGAAAACGTTTTATATTTTTTGTGAAAATTTAATCAAGGCGAAAAATAATTGCTCATATTTCTACCAAAATATCAAAAATAAACAAACGCAACTATATTAATTACTAATTTTTGTTATTTATTTTTATAACATCTACATGTCAACTCCTTATGCAGTTTGCTTAATATTAATAAATAATTTGTAGAAAATAAAACACATATTCAAATAATAATCATACTCAAAACTTTCTCTACATTCATAACAATGTTCTTTTGACATCAATATTTATTACAAAAACTTTAACATAAACGCAATAGTTTTTGGTGTCCCTTAACAAAGCATGCACATAATCATACTGAAACCAACACTTTTGAACAACTTCCATTTTAATAGAATTTTTCTTAATACTGATAAGACACAAAATTATATTCAAACTTTCTTGTTTTCCTGAATATTATTTTTAAATCTGTTCAGGTAAAATTATATTAACGCTTAGTCCTTTACATTAGGTTTAGATAATAAAATTGAAAAGTTTTATTTTTCAATTTTATTAACTAAATTAGCGTTAAAATTATTTTTCAATTCGTAGTTAAAATATAAATGTTATTTATTAATTACGAATTAAAAATAGGATTAGATTAATGCTAAAAACAAGATTGCTTAATGCAAAAAACTCACAAAAGTGTTTTTCATATAATCAAATGATGCTGAGAATGTATATATTAAAATTAAAATCAATAATCAGGAAAAATAAATGAATAAAATACTGAATGAAGCAGATAAATTGATATCTTGTCCAAATGTCTTTCATTTATAAATCGTTCAAATAAAAAGGCATCGCTTATTTATTCATCATCTATCAATCCAGTTTGCGACTTTTCAAACAAGTTCTTTTTAAATATAGCGTATTTTAAATTCAATATTAGCAAAAAATTCAACTTAGAATTAAGAGTTATTTTGTATTAATTTATACTTGGCGATATTAAGGATAACGTAGCCAAATATAAATTTTTAATAGAATTTTTTATCACTATTATTAAAAACAGCATCATATCTAAAAGATTGAGAATTTAAAATTTATTTATGGAAGTTTATATTATTTATAATACAATTCTAATTGTAAAAAATAATATGTGCAATCTAAATTTGATGCAAAAGTAAAGCCACTAATATTCATATCTGAAATATTGCTCTCAATCTTTGGTGGTGCCGCTCTGTTTCAGAGATATGTTAACAAAATGAAAAAAAAATTGAAAATAATACATTGATAGTTTATAAATAAAAAGGCATTTTTATTTATAAAAGCTTTAAATCTTCTATAAAGTATCCAAATGCTCAATAAGACACAAAATAAGATAAAACGTGAAATCTAAATAGCTGATATCAATGTATCAAGCGAACATACGATTTTTAATAGCTTTTAGCACTCACGAAAATGTATCAGATTTTTCTGCATTTGTCGCCCCTTAAATTTTCGTAAACAAGATTCTGTGGGCTTTTTCAGACATACCTCTAGCTTATTAGTTGAACTTTTTTGCGATCCTTTAGTATTACAACTGCATTCTGGACCCCCACGGTTATATTTGAAATTTAAAGTTTAAAAATGAAATGTTCTGTTAGTCTAAAGATTCACCAATTTATATGCCTTCTATAGTTATTCTTTCTAAAAAAATTTTCCTTTATAATAGTCAATAATATTAACATCAATCAATTAAGATTAGAGTGCAAATTAAAAGAATTCGATAAATTATCAGCACTATCTCCCAAAATTCCATTGAGATGAAGAATTTCCCCATGTGGAGCTTTATTTCAAGTGAAAAGACATTCCTCAATTTTGATAACCGATTTCCATTGATGGTCGGTGTAATACAGCTGCAGTGTAAACCAAACCTCAGGTATGTATGTATATGTTCCAATCAACAATGTATTGTGTTCCTTTTTAGTTACATTTAATTAATTTCCTCTTATAATGCCAAATACATGAATATCATGTCAAATAGGAAACGAAATTAGGTTTCTATGTGGTAACTTTGCTTTCACAATACTTTTCTCTCACTTCAAGATAATTTCCTACAATATTTCATGACATTTTGTTCGAAATTCAACCATATTTCATGATTCCGAGAATAATTATTTATTTTTAATTAATCTTCGTTTTTTGAATAAAGGAATTACAGACTATCAACAATGAGCCATTCCCAAATAGGGAAATCCGTGGTTAGCAAAACATATAGCAATAATAAAAAATGGTGAACAGTAAAAATCAAAATCAGCATTAAAGAAGCAATGAAATTTGAAATACCCGAATACAATCACAAGAAAATAAATTCCATATACGAATACCGAGGAAGGTCATTTCGGATTGGTAACTGTACATCCCAGTTGTTACGATATTTTTAACTGACTGGCGATAATTTTAAAACCTTCAGAGAAAAACGAGCTCCACCAAAGTAACATTAACCTAATATTGCTATTGAAATTAAAGGAGACTATTTCTCCACATAAAATGTTTATGAAGTTCACATTTTGCATAACAACTAATTTGTTTTACATTAAATAATTAAATTGAACACTCAGAATTTAATTAGTAATTTTTAAAAAAATCCAAACATTTTCGAAATTTAATTAATTTAAGCATAATTTTGTTAATCAAGAACAATGCAGATTTTTGCAGGTTGATTTGGCAATCTTTTTTAGATTAGGCAGATTTACAAGCAGATCTTTATAGAATTATTTTATATTGAAAGGTTAGGACTCTGCATTACTTTTCTCGATAGCAATTGTTACACATCGTAATTGCTAAACACTGTAATTTTGAACCACTGGCTTATAATTTTGAACCATAATTAAAAGCTGGTTAGCACCAAACTTGGAGATGTGCTGCAAACACAAATAAACCAGTAGAAGGCTAGGATAGCATAGTATCACACAGAAGTTTTAGCATTATAAGTCCTCTAAAAATGAGATTTTAATGGGTCTCAGATGGGAATCTTCTCCGACGTGAGAGCAATGCCATTTCTTAAAAAAAATATCATAGACGCTAATTATTAACATATCTGTATATAAAAATAGGTTTTTTGTTTTTCAACAAAAAAGTGATGCATTAAAATAGCTTAAATAGTTATTATTTTCAAGTTTGTACGATCATGAATATTAAATAACACAATAATATGTGATACTTTTAATAATATTCTATTTTATATTCAAATTTCTTTTTAAATTTTCCCAGCCCATGCTTGTTTATTCACCGCAAACTCGGTAGAATATTCTATTTATATAATTACAAAATTAATTTGCACAATATGAATAACTATTTAACCTGTTCTCACAGAAATATAATATAAAACTGTATTTCTATGAGAAGCGGTATCGTATAGTATTTTATGAGAACAGTATCGTATCGCAATGTAAAACACTGTGATATGAAATTGTATAGAAGGATAATCAGTTTCTCGTAGTATATCAGTCAGTTAATTACGTTTTATATAAACTTTTCCCTTGCAAATTTCAGGAAATTTATTTTATTTTGCTGCATCTCATCGGAATCACCATATCATCAATTCAGTTAAGCACCATATTTAATTCAGTTAACAATGTATTAATCCCATTTTCGTAACGTTTCTTAAAAATGACCCAAACAGTTATTGCTATTTTTGTAGCTTACAACTGCTTAGAATTATTATGCAAGATTTCATACTTATGGTTTGAGAAAATGAAGATCATAAAGTATCCAAAATAGCAAAATCAGGTGAAATCTCATTACCCCCTTCAATTTTGATTTGGTATACGATACATAAAGGAATTCATTTTGTTAATAAACCGTTTCCATATTTATAGACCAAAGTATCGGTTTGAAAAGCTATTTGCCGTTGACTGAAGTAATTAGTACCTTGACAACAGAATAGAAAAAAAATTAAAAAATTCAAAAAAAAAAAAAAAAAAAAAAAAAAAAAAAACAAGACAAGACAAAACGAAAAGACTTGATTATTTTAAGTCGACAAAGACGATTTTAATGTTTTTTTTATATTTTTTGTTTTATTATTTCTCTTGTAATGCTTTAGCTATTTTGTACATTTTTATTGCTTATTCCAATAACGCCATATGTAACAATATCTTTTTAGAGTGTTTATTCCCTAATTAAGGATTAGTTTAATAATTGATAAAAAGTCCTTTACAACCTATACCAATGCACGTTAACCATTTAATTTCCAGAGTCTATCTATATGATGTGAAAGCATGAATAGGATGGAAACACCTCGAGAGTTCACCTCGTCGTTTGATCTTATTTTTAATTTATGTGTTGGTTATATGTGTATAGTGACTTTGGATTTGTAGGAAAACAAATTATGAGTATCATAAAAAACGAAAATAACAAGCCTCAAAATCTTTGCATCTAAATAGCTAAATATATATTTATTTTTATATGTGTTGCTTAAACTTCACAGTAAAAAAAGTGTCTTAATATAAATTATTTTCAAAGTTTTCATTCTCACTAAAATAAATAAATTACATATTGTACTACTTGGAATGAAGAAGAATATATGAATGGCAGTTTAACTAAAAATGAAGTTATTTATATTTTGGATTTAAGAATTTAGATAAAATCAGGTAAATCTCTAAATAGTTTATATAACTGTTGATTACTTCCATTTATATAAATGCTACTTTAAAGAGCAGAACAAATATCCTTCATTTGTTTTATTGGTTAATCTGCGCTTTAGGTCCCCTACTTCGCTAACTTGCGAATTTGATGCGCTTTTTCGCACATGCTCATTAATTACTCTTTTGTTTTAGCCTTTTCATTGGTCGCTAATTAAGTTTCACTTTGAAATAGCGGTAGAATTTTTGCCATGGCATGTGTGATTTTGAAAACTCGCCAAGTAGGGGACCTAAAGCTCATTTTCACCGTTTTATTTGGTTACAATGTGCCAATGACGAATTTTCTGCTATTTTTAATAATACATGGGATTATTATTATTACTCATTTCATATAACAGAGTATCTCAAATAACATCTGTTTGAATTAAATATTTCACAGAAAATTTAAATGCTTTTTTTATTTATCTTTTGCTGAATATGTATATCTTATAGATGCAGGTTAACATACATTGTATGTTTAATATATATATGTTTAATATAAACGCGCCAAGCAGAGTACCTAAAGCACATTTTCACCTATATATATGCTATTATACATACATATATGCAAAAATATATCATAGATCGGAAAAGAGAAAAACTTTATCTTTGTCGTTAGTAACATCAAATTGTGATTAAAATTTTAAATTTTCAACTTTACTGATTCATTATAATATAATTTTCCTTGAATGTATCGGAATTATATTCATGGAGATCATGTTTTGAAATATATATATATATATATTTTTGTGGACAATGAAGATCATGAAAGGAAGTTTCGTAATAACGAGCATGTATTTTAATCTCTTGTATTTTAACAATGTTTAATTTCGTAATAACACTAACATGACGTCTTATACATCCTATTTTAAAGAAGGTGTAAATGTATTTTATCACCTATCGCCAAACTTATGTGTTAACAAGCCGCTGTCAATTATATCTGCACAGTAGCTCATTAATTTTATTTATGATTTTTTGTAATAAATTAACTACTTCCTATTTTTTAAATTTTTATAATTTTTAGATTTATAGTCAATTATCATGTACAGTTTTCTTATAAAATATTCCAGAAAAGAATTTTTTTATCAATTACGCAATTTTTCTAGTTATTAAAATAATGATTGCGAATTCCGCAAAAACATTTTTGTCAAGGAGGTTTAACTGAATTCATTAAAAAAACATGTATTCATAAGTGTATATTTATATATTCAATTAGTAACTTCAAAATATAATATTTAAGAAGAAGTCCTTAAATATTTGATGGTTTATAAAGCAAATTTTTTTAATATTAAAAATGTAAAAAAAATTTTATCAGAAACATTTGAAATTAATAATTTTTCCCAAATACAGTTCAATATACACGTTTCAGTAAAATATCGTAAAGAATGGCAACAATGAAGATTTCTACCAATTTTAAAACTGTGCTAAAGATTTTTAATATCATGAAAATGTTCTGTGAAACAGGCAGACTGAGTTATTAGTTTAAAATAGTAATTGTAATTATATTGCCCAATGTGTTAGCTTTAATAATCTGAATTTACGTAAGCTAAAATGCAAGATATGTATCTAGATATATATGTATAATCTGATAAGGTATATTCATCTATTTTATTAAACAAGAATGATAAATTTTATTTTTTAATAACAGTTTGTACTACTATCCTTTCTGGAAGTCATACATTATGAAGAGAGAGAATTTGATAAATTATAGAGGAAAAATATATATTCAAAATTAAAATTTTAACATATGGTATGAATATTTCATAATTTTAAAATTTTATGAATTAAATTTGAAAAAACCTTATTTAGATTATTTTTCAATTTTTAGCAGTTGGAAACAGGGATAAATTATACTGATTTTTAATTGCATTCAATGATTTTTCATGTATATTTTAGTAATGCTGTTACTACTAAATTTCGCAATTATATTCTATAATTTATGTGAGCGCCATCCACATTTTCCATTTAATCTAAATGGAAATTTCAGGAAAATGATTATTTTTCTGTAAAAGTTTGAGTTGTTTTCCACTATTCAAAGAATATATCTTATAAAGGTTTTGAAATGTAGCTCAATTTCAAAAGGAAATATTTATGAATATTTATTTCAGGCAAGTGTCACATTGTCTCTGTGTCACATTGGGCTCTCTTAAGATATAATAGAAGAATTCAATTCAAAGGAAAATTGCCTGATGTTCAATGTTGGATTATTAATGTTTTTAGGCTATTCATCTGCAGTTCTTCCTTTCAAAGAAATGTTTTAGGTAATGAATACACAATAAATATTACATTATTTGTCTTGAAAGTAATATCCTAATTAACATGATTTCCAAATAGGATAATTAGCAGGTACATGTTTATATCCTACTTGGAGTAAATTAATAATTAAAATCACCTGAAACGTAACTTCTTAGATTAGAAAAAATATCTCTTATATATAGTACAATGCTGTGAAGAAAAATGAGAAACATTGCACTGAGTTTATATTTCTATATCATTGAATCACAATAAATGTTTAATAATTCTGGGTTTGTATATGGTAAGAATAAATTTCTGAATTGGAAAAATCACAATATTCTACTATGTAGGCTAAATTGCAAATTCAAATCCAATGAATTGGAGAAATAATATTCTGGAAATTATAACTATGAGGATCTAAGTCAAATCCTGAAATAGAAATAATAATAAAGCTTAATTCAATTATTTGTTATTGAGGTTGTAGGTAAACTTATGAAGTACGCTGCTAGCCACCTAAATTGCAATACCAAGACAAATAAGAGAGATCACATCAAAATTTACTTTGTAGAAAATTTGTTGACCAAGTATCAAATGATTAAATTTATAGACTTCTGTGAAGTGTGGTTCCTGCCAAAATCAGTAGCCACCACTGTTAAAGATCACCGCTGTCACACGCCTCAGCATTGACCCAAAGATATTTTCGATGTGTTCTTCGGTTACTGTATACCAAGCAGCTTCCTCACGTTGCCAAATTTGATCTGGTGGGGCAGATGGGGATATAATATCAGTCAATTGTTTAGTAACTATGGAATATATGTTTTCTATAGGTGAAAAGTCCGGAGAGCGAGCCGCAAATTAATTAAAACTAGTGATTGATGAAAAACCCATGGACAATGCGTGCCACATCTGATCCATGACCACATGTGTGTCACGTGTCATCAGGGCTATGGGTAAGCTCTGAAGCTAAGGACGGACAACTGGCTCCAACATGGCAGAGATGTAGCGGTGGTTGTTTAAAGTACCAATAATGCAGTCCAAGAGTGATATCTTATACCATAATATCCAGTACAGGATCAATGCGGTGATGCATAACGCTCTTTTTCAACATCTTTACTATACGGTGTCTTCATACTGGAATGCGATCATCGTGATGTTGCAGACAGAAACATGACTCGTCAATGAAGACAGTTTCATTCCATATTACCGTCCACATCCTACTTTCATCGTACCATTGGTGACAGAGACGTTTGTGGTTCTGCGTCAAGGGTATAAGAAGCAATAGACGTCTTGTGTACAGACCACTCTGCTGTAAACAGCGTCGAATAATACGCACACAGATAAATGTGCTGCTCTGTGATTCGTGGTGCACCTGATTGGTCCGTCAGTGTTACGTACACAATTTGCTTATCATAACTTGAAGTGAGGAGGATGCGATCGAACAAGTCACATTAGAGTTGTTTTGTTTCGTTATGTATGACTACCGATTTCTTTGAAAGATAATTAACAATCTCGGTAGACCACTATCTTTCCCCTGTTGAACACGGATACTTGATTAAAAAATGATAGCTTATTTCTGCAAAGATTAATTAATTTATTTTTTTCTCTCTCATACTCTTTTTTTTTCCGAAAAAATCACGTGAAAAACAAATTTACCGAACTTGAAATCTTTTTTAACTTGAAAATACTGAGCTTGAAAATAATGCTTTGAAATTGCGGCACATACGCACGTGATGTGCTTCTGCTCTAAAATTCTAATTATTTCCATATCTCATCTCTGATAATGTATGTTGTAAATTTCATGTTATTTGCGTGCTTCCTTTAAGGTGGCCTTTTTGCTTTAAGGTGGCCAACAGTGTATTACTACGTATGTAAATATAATCATACTGTTTGAGACCTCATTTTAAGTTGATTATACAAAATTGGTGATATAGCTAGTTATCAAAAGTTATAATCAAAGTGCTGAATCTAAAGTAAACTCTTTTGATGTCAGAAAAATCAAACATGAACAAAACGATTGTGCAACTTAACAAAAACTTGCAAATTCTGTGATATTGAAATTGCTTTTCAAGTTAACAATTTGTAACATACTGTGTTCAATGATGTGATTGGATTTAAAATATCATTCTCCTATTATCTTTAAATATTTTGATTTGAAAATAGAGCAGTGTATGATTTATAGAAGACTCATTTTCTGTTTCTGAGTCCTTCAAGAATATAAAATTGCTTTTATAATGCTATGTCATAACATAAAGTTTTTCAGTTTTTTGGAATAGAATATTTTAATCAAAAAGTGATTAGTTGTTAAACGTATCTATGATTTTCTTACAACACGTTTTTTAGTTAAAGAGGATTGCTATTCCTAAACACTGAAATGAAAATTGTGTTCTCATAAGAAATTTCTACTGAATCATGAAACATATTTTACTGTAAATAGTGTGTATGAATTATTTTCAGAAAAAGAAGGAAATAGCTGACGTAATTAAAGACTCCATTCCAATTTGATTCAACATTTATGAAATGAGTATAAATAAAATCTAAAAACATAATGTATGTTCTTTTCATCACTCAGCATTCTAGATGAATAATAAAGTATGCTTAAACAAATTTAGAATAATTTGTCAAAATGAGCAAAAAAATAAATATATGATTCCATATAAAGTGATAAATCAAATAACTTGACGTCAGTTGCATAGAAATATTATGTTCCCCACACTTTCCCCACACTTTCTCTCTTTGAATGAGCACTGCACAATTAATTAGGAAGATAAAAACACATCTTCAAACTATCAATCTCTCATAAGAAAATGAAACTTAAATATGGCACTTCAAATATTAAGAAATGCAGCTGTCTTGAAAAAGCAAGAAGATTTATGTGTTAGTATAAAGACAATACTCGGTATTTAAGATTTAGATTCATGACACTTTTACAAAAATAGAAACAATTGCAAAAATTACTCAAGCGTAAGTAGTCTTTTTTAAGCTCGAGTCATTTTTGTATGGATTCAGGTATTCAGAAGGCACACGCATAATCATGATCTTCTCTCTATGAAAATTTAACGTCCAATAAAATATTTTGTAAGAGTAATGTAATGATTTTTAAAAACTTTGTTTGATCTGTAATATAAAGCTTTTCATTAAAACTTCTGTAGGCTATTCTTAACTACGTATGCTAAAAAATAAATAATTAAGAATAGCCTACAGAATTACTTTTTTTTAATATTTTTCATTATTTCTTTAGAAAGTAATTTTAAACTTTGTAAAAAAAAAATTTATTTTGTGAGTCAGTGGTGATATTGTTAATATGGCAAAAAGAACTTTAGTGATGTAAAAATTTAAATTTTTCAACAGTCTGTGAAAATTCAACATACAACATTCAAACAGTGAAGATTTTTAACTGTGTGAAATAAACACACTCAACATATTTTTAAAACTCTCCCATAAATGTTAATGATTTGGTATTCATATTTATTTACTGTCTCCAGTTCAAACAATTGATTTCTATTTTATATTCTTTAGTCTAGAAAATTAGTTGAATAACACCACTTAACCCATAATTTAAAATATATCTTACAAATTTCAATATATTTTAAATTACATATATCGTTACGCCATTAAATAGATTATTTATAAAGAATGATGATAAAGATTCTATACCGAGGAATTGTATTGATCTTGTTACTTTTAAGTATATTTTGTAGAATTTATAGACCGATATTGCTTAATTGCCCGTTTCTTAAAGAAAATAAAAATTAATTGCATGCTCTTTATCTATTAATGCTCTTCATTTCCCAATTTATTATTAATTATTTAATTATTTTCTTTAAAATATTTGATACGTATTTTTGCAATTGTTTCTATTTTTTCTTACATTTTTGTTTCAGATCATGCCGGTATAATGGAAGAATATATGGAAAACTGGTTTTATGAATTTAATAATATCAAAGAAGAAATATTAAAATCAGTTTGCAGCTCACCGTTTCTAGAAAAGAAGCAAATGTGTTCAACCTACAGTTCCTTGAACATTGCTGAAAGTATTTTAATTCGAATAAAGCATTTCTTAACTATAATAATGGAAGCATCCAGTAAAGTTATATCTTGGTTCAGTTGGCCTACAGAAATTCTTGGCATAGGCACAATGATTTTTTTATACCATGATTTACTGTGGTGTATACCAGGGTTTGAAAAAATACTAGAAAACACATCTGAATCAGTTACTGAATTTATTCGCACTGGTAATTTTAAGTGGAAGCTTTCTCAAAGCGAAATAGAAAGTTCACAACAAATTCCTCCAAATGCTTCACAAAATATGAGGCTTAAAAATTATTTTAATTACTTGTTACTTTTCTATAAGACTATTGCTTTAATATTTATGATCTTCAAACTTTACAAAAGCATAAATTAATAAAACTAAATATTTCTCATTAAGATAATTGTTATAAGTATTTAATATATTTGTAATTTCTAGGTAATTAAATAAATTATTATAAATTGTTGATAAATACCTAAGATCCTGCTACTGTAAAAAAATCTGTATCAAAAATATCATTCCACTCAATTCATAGTTTATCTGTTTTCATTGTAATTAAAATTATACTTTTTACTTTATATTTACAATATAAAGTATTATAAAAAAATAATTTCTAACCGAAGCTTGATGCAGAACAGTTTTTAAGTATTCGTGTTCTCATAATTTGATTATTGTAAGTTAAAACTATGATATTCATTTACTAGGCATGAAACGTTTTGAGACGAAAACCATTAAACAACAAACTTGTTTCATTTGATTTATCTATCTTTAATGACATTTGTTTTTATTTCTGGTGACCAGGGTTCTCTGATTGGGTTTTAACCAAGTTTTTGTCATAATAATATTTTAACAGCTTAAAGCCAATATTAAACTATTTTAATTTTTATATTTCCTTTTAATTATTAATTTCCCATTTATAGAATGTAATCGAAACTTTCCTGATAATAAAGCTCCAAAATGAAACTTAAGACATTTATATAAAGTAATTATAAACAGTTAATATACGATTACCAAATATATATGCAGTAACGTAGTAATTGGTTACTTAATTATCTCTGCTACAAAATTTCATGCTTTACATCTTTCTAAAATTTCATTACTTAAAATGTTTTCTGAAATTAGATTTTTAGTAAAAATATTGCGAATCAATCTCAGGAAAAGATATGAAAATCATAGCGAAATTGTTAATTTATGATCAAAAGATATCGAATAACAAATATTACAAGCCAACAACGAGTCCCTTAGATCTAAAATTACATCTTATTTAATTAATGCTGATTGAAGAAATACAATAAGTTTAGGTTATGAAGCAATTTAATCATTTTTTTCTGTGTTTACAGGGTAATGGAAATTATATTTATAATAGTAAACGTAATTTGCTTTATAATTATATTAATGAACTTCAATTACAGAACTTTATTCCCATATCACTTAAAATGTTAATTATCTTAAGCATCAGAATAGATTTTCAACGTACATCTATATATACATGCGTTTATATTTTTCTGCATTTTTATTTAAATATAGAAATTCTATTCAAGTATAATATTAATAAAAATCATTCTCTTCTAGTCACCAAGACTGATAAAATTCTATTTCCATATATATATAAATTATCTTTCTTATACCTTAAAATGATAACAACGAAAACTTTGATAAAACTTTGATAAGTAATTATTTGGATTTCGAAAGCAAATATAAATATTATTATGTTCAATTCTTATCTAATCATGCAAAACTATATTAGTGCGGCTGCACAAAATTCCAACATAAAACATCAAATGGTTTTCCTAGTCCATTAAGGAAATATATACACAAGAAACTTTATCTCTTACGGTTTAATTGATATAGTTACGGATAAATGAAGTAAAAAATGACTTCATAAGAAGAAGGGAATTATCTCGAAAAGTAATTAATTTTTGTTGTTAAGGGCTCTTTTTCTTGATATTTTGATAATTAGTTCAGAATATAGATAGTCATTAAATGCTTTAATAAAATCAATTATGGTGTTTCTCTTCTTAATAACTATAATTGTTCATTGAATAAAAATATGTGATTGAAATGCATATCATATTTTTTTATTAGAAGCATTTTTACATAACTATAATGTGAAATTCAGAAAACAAGTAATAAGAAAACAAATTACATAAATTATTTATTTTTATTATAAGATATGTCAAATTACGACTTAGAATCGTTTATATATTTCATTACTATTTGTGTACGAAAATTAAAAAATTTGAAATATGTTGTTGGCGCAAGCGTAGAAAACAAAGCGCCCTCTATGTAAACGGGACATTCCGCCTCTGACCACGGAGGAGAATGGAGCTTGACTGACTGTCAGCTTACTACTTAACACTACTTATTATTTGTTACCTTTACTTGTTATTGTTTTGTATAATAAAATTAATAAAAATCTACACGAGGTCCGTCGCTTAATTTAAACAACTTACAACACCAAAACTTTTGAATTTATGGACTAACATAAATTTTTGGATTCGTCGAACTTGGAGACAACCGCACTATGGATATATTGTTACGACAAAAAACTTC
>JAPDSC010026133.1:68278-90604 GCA_026290005.1 Latrodectus geometricus
GCTTGCAAGGCAAGGTGGGGCGGGATGTTGGCGCAAGCGTAGAAAACAAAGCGCCCTCTATGTAAACGGGACATTCCGCCTCTGACCACGGAGGAGAATGGAGCTTGACTGACTGTCAGCTTACTACTTAACACTACTTATTATTTGTTACCTTTACTTGTTATTGTTTTGTATAATAAAATTAATAAAAATCTACACGAGGTCCGTCGCTTAATTTAAACAACTTACAACACCAAAACTTTTGAATTTATGGACTAACATATGTAAACAAAAGTAATTTCTCATTCTTATATAATATCTCTATTTTCAACTTGTTTGTTGGGAATATGATCAACATAAAAATTATTTACTTTTCTTTTTTATAATTACATATTTTGTTGTGCTTCCACATAAGTTTGATATGAAAGTGTAAAATAACTGATAAAAATAATACTGGTTGTATTTATAGTTAAATACTTTTTCGAACTTGACTATTAAAAATAAATTAAATTAAAATATAATTTATTATACATAATAAATATAACTAATTAAAACCATAAACAAATATTAATAAGATTAGTATTTAATACAATTTATCATACTAAACTTTTAAATAAAACAAATAATTTATTTCTTTTTGAAAATAAGCCATTTAATCAATTACGAATCCAAAAATGTACATGTATTTTTAAAAAAATTATTAATTATTTTAAAGTTTCAAGAATCTTGGATCATTTGAAAATCTAAATTAAAATATTAAAATAAATGTATAATTCATATTTATGTTTGACAATTTTCTTTTTACAGTTAAGATAGAATTAATTTAAATTATAGACTTAAAAAAAAAGCATAATAAAAAGGCATAATTTACAGAAACACAAAGGATATTTTAAGAAATACATAAGTACAAAAAACTCGTTAATATTATATACTATGAATTAGATCATAAATTACTTGTACGGAAGGTAAAAAAGGATTTTCCCTTTATGTAAATTTTAAAAATAAAAAATTTATTTAAATTATTTAATCAAAATATAAGATAAATCACTAATTAATCAAATGAATGAATCACTTAATTCGGATTTTTTAATATACGAATAATTTTACAAACTTCTGTACAATTATTCTTTGATCATCATTTACAATAATTTTAAACATTGAAAGCTTGAAATTTTTATGCATTCTTACAATTAAGCACCTGTCCGCAATATCTATATATTTTGTTATCAACTAAGTGACAGAGCTGATTTCAAATAAGAAGAAAAATTCAAAGTTTTTGCTTAAAAATAAGTTTATTAAATTAGATACTGTCTTTTCTTATCGATGACCTTTTGCCACCGTTCTAGCAGATTAAACTTTACATGTTCACGTAAAATTTCTCATCTTTCCATTTTTAAATTGGGATAAAAACAAAACTAAAGCATAATCGATAAAATTTTTTTACTAAATTAAAGGTAGAAGTCCAAGCAATAACGAAAATATATAGGTTAGATGCTGTGACCACGTTAATAAAACAAAAGTCCATCTATTCACAAAATCTTCAATCACTTACTCACCAACCCAATATTGATATATATATGTATATAAAATTAAAAAAATTTAAATTTTCTCTTAATCAATTCTATCTGATATTAATATCTCCGTGATTAAGAAAGACTATAAAATATACTTCCCCAACAGATTAAACTTATCGAGATCCTCAAATGAATTATTATAAGATATATAATATCAGCATTTTTTAAAAGTTCAATTATTCTTCATCTCTAATCATTTAAATGAAGCTTTTAGCAAAATCTATTCATCGTACGATTTTTAACTTTGCAGCTCCTTTCTGATAAATAGAAATGTGTAATAATTAATTTTAGGGTATTCTTTATTTATTTGGAAATGAGGATGATTATTTTCGAAATATTTTATTTATATTTCACTTCATTGTATTTTATACATAATAATTTAATCCAATATTACATGTTAAAATTAAATCATTATAAAAAACAGCGAATGCATTTACTTATAAAGAATTAGAATTAAATGCTATATGTAAATTGAAATATTATTTTCCTCTTTTTTGCAAATAAAATTTTGTTTAAATAGCATCAACAATAATTTATGAATCTCAAAATTAATATTCAGTTCTGTTCAATATTAAAATATTTTCCGGTAAATTCAAGCAAATTTCAAAATAAATAATTCATAAAATAGTAATGTAAAACATAAAATTCGAAACTATGAAGTTCATTTCTTACTTCTAATAAAATTTATAATTTTATAAGTTAAATAATGAATAGAGTAAACTTTGTCAGACACACATTAACACGAGAATATTAATCTCTTTTCTAAATTAACGGCCGGAAAATATTTCTCAGCTAATGTTATTCGGATTACATAGTAAATATTTAATTTATTCTCAATGTTTAATACCACAAAATAAGTATTTAATGTTCTTTAAAATATATGACCAGCAATTTTACTTCTGTTCTATAAAATATCTCATAATATTAATTAATTATAACGTTTATTATGTAATAAATGCATATTAAATTTGCTAAATGTTTCATATGATAAAACCATGACACTAGTTAACTCATTATTAAATAATTAAGTTTGAATCATAAAAAATTAAATTTATAATTACACCATGAAATAAAATTAATTAATAAACTTAAGCTTATGAAAAATAAAATTTATTGTATATATTCTATCATTATGATAACTTACTAACAATCTATTAAAATTCATTTTAGAAATCATTTTTTCCTTTCAAACTTTCTTGTACAGTTGTACTATTGATTTAGTATATTTAAATACATTGATTTCGATATTTATTTGATGTTTTATTTATGATTTAAAACTAGTATTTTGATTATTCCAAATTATATACTATTTTATAAACACGTCATAAAAATTTCTATGATAGATCACATGTGTCAATAAAGTTTTCAATTGCATATAATGTAAAAGTGAATGAATTATTCCTATTAAAGAATCGTACAGCAAATATACTTGAAAACACAACAAAGCGTTGAAGAAAATGAAAATTCTTTTTAGTTATATAAGCACCTCAAATCATTATAATAATTTCAAAAAAAAAATTTATACATTGGTGTTTCACACCCATTAAAATAAATGTAATGGTATTTGTGATGATTTTAAACTAAAAAATGATATTTTTAAAATTAAATTTATCTAATTTTCATGATATTAAACATTGTTGTTGTTACTTATGATACTTGGCAAAGCCAAGTCCGCCCGCCAGGGACTGGGTGAATGATGTCCGAAAAAGCGTCTTCCAGTTTATCCATTAAACGGTTTTATGAGTTGAAAAATTTATGTTCTTTTCATATTTTGTACTGATTTCTAATTTAACAGACAATAAATAATTACAGATTTTTACAAAATTGATTGGAAATCAATTGTTAGTCAGAAAACATTGAACTTTTTTCATATTTTGTTCTGATAAATTATTTAATATATAATATACTTTTCTTTATTTAGAATTTATATTTTCGTTAAATTCAAACTATCCAAAAAAAGATTATTCCAATGCTTGTACTAATTCTTTATGAATAGTAGTCATATTAAATTTTTCGTAAAATTAATGGGAATAAACAATATAATTCTTAAAATAATATATATGAATAGTATAGAAAAATTTTCCACTAAAAAGCAAACATTGTAAATTCGATATATACCATAAATGTATATATGTGAATATGATGAATGAAATATGTGAGGTAATATATTTCATAATTTCATAAAAACTACATTTAATCAACTAACCCATTAATATTCATAATGATATCAATTATATATAATGAAGTAACTTAAAAAAAACTTGTAATCATGCTATATAGAAACATTTTCTAACTAATTATGGGATACATTTAATCATACTGTGTGATATTTTTTTATTTCTGAAACAATTCAGAATAAGGAAATGAAATTACCTCCACTAATTGTAAAATAATCTCATGTTTAAGATTCCGCATTCCAAAGTGTTTTATTATTTTAGATTTTCTTGAATTATTGTGGTTGGTAATTGATGTCAAACGCAATTATTTCCACTTAGCTTAAAAGCAATTACTATATACTCTTCTTCATATAAGTAATATATTAATGGATTATGCGTAATAAACAGAATCACTACACTTTCATCTGATATTTTGATATCTATTATAGCTGCATTTATCATCATTTGAGATCCATTAACTATCTGAAACAAAAGATTTCAGAGGATAAACTGGCAGATAGATTTAGTATAATTTGATTAGTTTTTTTCATAGATAGTAATAATTTATCCATAGAACTAACTTAATAAAAATACTTTTCCTTGTTTTATTTATTTATGAGATAGTAGTTTATTATTTTAACTATACTCTAAGAAGTAATTAATTACTTCGTTTTTAGTTGTAATGATATAAACATTTTATTATTATTTTAACAATTTAATTACTTAATTCATCTAATGCATTTACTTTATTAAGATATATTATAATTCAAAATTTTATAGAATAATTTTAAATAAGAAAAATTAATAATATTAAGCACTCAGAGTTATATTAATTAAATATTCTTTTAAAAGAGAATACAATTTTTTTCTTAAATGTTTTATTCAGATTCATTACATTGAAATTGAATACATTGGACAATATGCTTATAATGGAGTAATTCGATGCTTCAATCAATTGATGATTGAAAATATATATCATTTTCATAAATTCTTAATCTTTTTATGCAAATTCAATTAAAAACTATATTTCTTTATTGGTTTACTTCAGATTGAAAATAAAAAAATTTTCTATAGCACTATATTTCATTGATAAGGCATAAATAAATTCATTATAAGCTTAAATCATACAATATATAATTTTTAATTAATTTTTAATCATTTTATTTTCATAATAAATAATTTATGAATTTTATTTTATGTTTTGATTTTTGAACCAACCATTTAAGTATTAATATTTTGAATGTTTTATTTTCGGAAGAAATTCATGGAAATTTCTGTACAATTTTTTCTTTATATATTTGTATAATTTTTGAGATATATACATTGTTTATTTGAAATAACTATTCTGCAAATTTGTTATGTTATTTTCCTAAAATTGTTCATTTATTGTATAACAACCCAAGATATTTTGCTTCTTAAACTACATGTATTGATATAATAAAGCTTCAGACATATTTTAAATAAAATCTTCCTTTTTCTAAAGGAAGATTTTATTTAAAATATGTAAATATAAAAATAATATATCTCCAACAACTACCTTCATTTATCATTATTATTAATTAATTGTATTAGTAAATGAAATCAAACTATTTTAATGATAATGCCACGCTGAAAAAGAACTTTCTCTTTCTATTTTATTATTTTGTATAACCAATGAGGTTTTCTTATTTATGAACTTCAGCAACTAAGAAAAAAGTCCAATAAGTTATCTATTCTAATTACTTGAATTAAAACAAAGACAAATCACACACATTCACTATGAAAACCTACAAATAAACTAATCAAGTCTAAATATTTGCATTTCAGTTATCATTATTAATTTGTTAGTTTCTTTCAGTTTGTATTTAAGATAATTAAAAGTTTTACAGCAAATGATATCTAGCTACAAACTTTGACACTAAACTCCTTCTAAATGACTTAAATATGAATAAGTAGTTCATGGAGCTGCATCTGATCATCTCAAAGACCTAGTTTTTGCCTACAAAAGGAATATAATCATTACCAAAATTATTATTTTAAATTATTTAAACTTTTTAAATTTTAATGTAACAATTAAAAAGTACTAATCTGATATTTCTGACTAATTTCATGAATTTATATTCTTGTAACGTATACATAACATTTTATACAAAGACAATGTTAAAAAACATGGATACTTTGATTTTAAAGAAAGTTACTTTTAATAAAAATTATTGTTATCAAATCTTTTTAAAGTTGAATAATAATAATTATAATCAAAAACGCTAAAAACACTTCAAAATTTTTTAATGAAAATATCCCTTAATTTAGTTAATTTTAAAAACGATATTTTCATTACAATAAAAGTTTTCAAATAATTCGTATTAATAAAAAAAATTTCGTATTAATAAATAATTATAAATTTTATAATCTTAAAGAAAAATAAATACTAAAGAGAACATTGCTAATTTTATGACCATCTGTAACTTCACTAATATTTGTTTTTCTATCAATAATTGCCACTTTGTTTTCCCAACAATAATGAAATAAAAGGCATATTAGTTTTTCCTTAACATTTATCCCAAACATAATTAAATATTTTAGAAAAGAAATTTATTTTCTCACTTATATAAAAAAATTAAAATGCATTCACCAATTTTAAGTAAATGTTATAACTTAACATAAAATATGTGCTAAAAATTCCATTAAACATTTACAAGAATAAATTTATGTTGGTTGTAAATGAAAAATATGTTATTTTACACTTTAATTTGACTATTAAAACTACTCGTAAAAATTATTATGGTTATATCTATTTGTTAGCTTAAAAAACTTATCGGAAGTTTGCGAGTTAAAAAATTCATATGGCAATTTAATAGGGAAGTTAAAAATTTACTCTTTATTCATTTCTTTAGGTAGAATATAAAATGAAAAAAATCAAACAATTACAAGGAAATGGTCATCAAACTAACTGTCTCATATTTCCTCCAAACTAAAGTGTGAGATTAATGAGAATTAAAATAAATAAAAGATATTAGATTTTAGTGATGTTTATTAGTGTATTAAAATATTTGAGAGAAATTATTCTCTTTTCCAAACATTTCTGATTTAATCAAAAATTAAATTTAGCTTTAAATTGCTTAAAAGCCAAAATTGAAAAATGAATAGCTCATATTCATGTTCTATGAGCTATTCATTTTTCAATGAATAGCTCATAAACATGTATGCATAGTTTCATGTATGTATAGTTGTGTTAAATTCAGTAACAAGTAGTGAATACACATGTATTCACTACTTGTTACTTAATTACGATATACATTTTTATATCTAAATTCATTGGTTTTAAAAGCTCCAATTGATTTGATGTTGATATAATTCTCAAATATCCTATAACCTTAATTACGTTTATAAAGGCTTTTTATAAGTTATTTATTCTCTGTAAAATATCATAATAACCTGTTAGATATGCATCCTATGGTATCCATCAAACACTAACAATTATTACTTGTAATATAGGCTTCTCATATTTGCAACTAATTACACGTTCTCAGCATATTAAGACAATACAAAACACATACATGGTTGAAAACAAATATCCTCAATATAACTCGAAAAATTATTATTTATTATTCGTTGGGTTATTACTTTTCGAAAGTATATAAATTCAGTTTCCCATAACGCAAATTAGTAAGCATTCTGGACGTTATATATTTTATAATTATAATGGCGCAAATTAATTATGATTATATGTGAAAATTTTACTACCATAATTTAAAGAAATTGCTGTCTTATCTTTGCATTTCATCATTTACTCATTCAATTTTTTTGCAAGCATCATAATTATTGAATTCAAAGTAATTTTATTATAACTTTTATCAAATCAGAAGTAGAACTTTTTAATTTGAACACTGAAAATTCAATATTTCAACAAGAAAAATGTGGAGAAAACAAAGAAAAATAAAGTTGCAGAAATAAATCTAAAAAATGTAAGATGTTTAAAAATATATTATTCAAGAATATTAATTAGTTTAAAACATTAAATAAATTTTAAAAAAATGATTTTTAAAAAAAATGTATTTAATTACATTTAAATGAAATGCATAATGTGTCAATTGAATATTTAATTTGATATTTTATTTAATTTGATATATGAATATTTAATATGATATATGAATATTTAAATTGAAATATTTAACTTTCTGACATCAATCAAAAGGATCTCATTCAAGCAAAATGTTAGTTCCCTTTACATTGCATTTGTTTTTTAAAATAAGATGTAATTGTACAAATATTTGCATTACTTTTATGATAATTATGGTTGTTGCTTAAATTTACTATTGTAAGCTTTTAAAATATTACTAATATGATTTTAGTTTAATAAAATTTTAAATTGTTCTTGCCAACACTATTTTATATTTCCTATTCTTTAAATAGTCCTTTAATAAATCCTTTTGCTATATTTTTACAAATTCAATTATTTGATTACATTTCATGCCATCAGAAAACTAAAATGAAGGAAAAAAAGAGACTGATTAATTCTACAAAATATCCAGGAAAACTTTAACGAAGCTATGAATCTACAGGGAGAGAAGTGTCAAAAATATTGGTTTTCAAATACTATAATAATCAAATTTCGTTCATTTCTAATGGAAAACTGTTAATTGCATTTTCATGTATCTCATTTTCTAAATAAGGAAACTTTCAAAAACTATGACATTTCCTTGAATTTCGCATTTAATTCTTAATTTGAAGAAGAAAATTCTTCCAACCCAAAACAAACTGTAATAAAATATTTATAAAAGAGAAAACTCATTAGAAGTGAATTACCAATAAATGTCATCTCTTTGAAGTCTTAACCGGATTTGTTTCATCATTAAAGTTAATACTAGAATTGCTAATAAAAATTTATCAGCTTTTGGTAAAGTTCACTTTCATCTTTTACCCTTCGAATACCTTAATAAAAGCAATGAGTTTGAAACATAAAATAGTTTGATGCAATTTATAACCACAAACATGACAAAAATCAGAAATAATTTGATCTCTTTTGAAATAAGTTTATTTGCTTCCCCATGTGAAATTAAGCTTACTTACTATATTTTATATTGCTAAGAAAATTAAAACAAAATTGTAAACTATTTAGCTAAAAGCTTTACAGATGAATATTTCAGAAATATTTTGGGGAACAATTCAATAAGAACTGTATGACATTCAATAATCAATTAGCTAAAATCAGAAATTGAAATGTAAATTGCTTATAAAAATTTTCTTTAAAATTATTAACTATTATTTATAATGTACTGAAGCAAAATGTATTTCAGCAATAAAATTATAATTATTGTTAGTAAATAATATTCACTTATTAAAATAAACTGAAATTTTGATATATTTAAAATTATGTCTGACATTATAAATATTATTGAATTTAGGGAAAAATATATTTTTAAATTAATTAGTATTAAAAATTATAAGTTTACACACATATATTAAAAACACGTATGAAGTATATGATACATAAATTTCAGTACATCGTTTTTAAAACTTTTATTCACTGTAATTTATACACATATATGTATGTGTGAATCTAGAATATTTGATCAGAAAACGTTTAACCTAATTAATAAATATGTTCATGTTAAGCTCTATTCATGTTTCAATATAAGAAATAAAAACTTTTCTTTGGAAAAAAATTGTTGAAAATTGTCCAGAAATATACATGTGTTTCTCAACATTTTTCTGTTTGTTTTATTTTAAGTAACCGAATTGATGATTTTTGTGTAATGAAACATCCATTGGGTGTCCCATCGTAAACTTTAAAGTAAGTTGGTAATCATAATTTAGAATCAGGGAAAAAGCAGAAAAATCCCAAATTTGGTTTCCCTCTAGATGTACTATAACACTTAAGGGACATCTCAACTAACACTGATTTTGCTTGTCCAAGACGCTATTAATGAACAAGATGAATCTCCGTGTAGGTCAGTATAGAACTCACTAATTGTGCGAACGAGGTCTGAGCCAAATAGGCCACAGCTGCATTGTTTTCATCCCATGAATTTTATATTTTTTCTTATGCAGGAATGTAAATTTCCAAATAAACATTGAATACAAAGATTAATGTTTTTCTTGCTCCCAATATTTGAGAGATTAATGCAATCACCAAAAAAGAAACCATTGAGATCTGACCCAACTTTTATATAAGTACAGCCTATAAGCTTTAGTTAATAAAATGAGATTTCTATTCAATTAATGCCCACGGAATAAGATATGGATATTCAAAAGTAGAGGAATTTGTTGTTAAACGTTATGAAGAGTCTGTGGAAAATTGAAAATCTAATAAAATAAAAATTAATTTTTCAATAATAAATCATTAAAAATTTTATTAAAATATAAGAAAGTGGATCTACCAAAAACACAGCAAAATGCAAAGCAACGGACATACATTATTTATATTTTAAACTTACCATTCTTTGTTGAAACATCTCAAAAGAATAATAGCCATAACATCGTAACTTCTATTCCTCGTAGAAAGAGTATATAAAATACAATGATTACAAAAAAATAAAGAAAAATCACAAAAACAGTGATCCCCCAAAAATAAGTTAATGAATTTTGAATATGTTAGTAAATTAAAGGAGATGAACAATAGGACATTATAAAAAATAGTGACTCGACTATCGGAATACGTCATTTGCGAGGAGCATAAAAATGAATGTCTCAGACCATGGCGGCAATTGTCTCTGTGTGTCTAAGATTAGAAATCCAGTACAGTGAAATCGTAACAATGGCCTCTAGGCATCATTTGACCGAAACGTTTTGATGATGAGCTATTGGGAGACTAGAGGCAGGACACTGTCAGATAGAAATGACTAAATAGCTAAATGTGAGTCCACCTGTGATTCATAGACTTGGCAGCCATTTTTAACCATGGATTCGGCATTCAAGAGATTCAATCAAGGAATTCCACGAATTACTGCGAGTGCCGATGAACAATATTTGTCATTATGACCACGAAGGAATAAAACTGCAACTCCGGCTGAACTCAGATACTCACTCTTTATAACCTAATTCTGCATGCTTGGGACGCTCTAGGACGACTTGTAGCTGCTCTCAACCTACCTCCTAGGACTCTAGTTTCGCTTTCAATTACTTTGAAAGGGTAATGTCTCTCACTAACTATACAATTAATAGGTAGCATAATTGAGGGTATCACACATTGTTGCACGTGCTGTGTTGTTTCTCGGGTAGATCATACTTTACATTAAAGGTACATTTCCTATACCAAACTTACATCTCTCATTTGTTCATTGTATAGTTATACTAATTTTTATAACATCATAATTGTCTGGTGATTTTTTATGCTATTTTGTACCTTCCTATGTACTATTTATTTGTATAAGTTTCTTTAAATTCTACTCATAACTTTTTGCGTTATCGTCTTTTTTGGGATTTTTTTCTTATTTTATGATAACCAATGTATTTTATTAATCTGCTAAACAAGTTATTTTCTTTAACTTATAAAAATCCAAAATCAAGTTCTCAAGATAACCTTGAACAAATAAATATATGATCAGCATACATAGTTATAGTAATTTAATTGTATGTAAAAATTATTTAGGTATCACCAATATAAACTTCGTTTAAAAAATGTCAACCGTGAAGTTTTCACTGTCATGGAAAAAAGCTATATAGGTTTTTGTAGATGAATTTCTATGAACAAACAAATTAGTGTTCCAATCTAAATATAACTTCCTTTCATAACTTTTTTTGAAATTCATAAGTTTTTTAATTTTTCAATCGAGAGTACTTCAAATTTACTTTAGTTAAATACAAAGAAACCAGCAAAATATATTACTATTTTATATAATATATAAGGCAATAGTACAATATATGACAAATATATAATATATAAGCCTATTTTTTAAGAAAAATTAATTTATTTGCAATGCAAGAAATATTGTTTCTTAAAAGCTCATTTAATTTCATAAGCGTTAATGGAATAAAAGAACTCAAGTATCATTTTTTTATAAATTTTTAAACTAATAAAATCTTATAATCAGAATTCAAAAACATAAGATTTTTCATATTCTAGATATAAAAAAAATCAAATTATCTGACAGTTGGCAAGGTTTTCTAATAGTGAATGAAAATGTAGAGTACGACATCAAATTATATTTTTATATTTAAACTTCTGAAAATTTTGGCTTCTAAATTTATTTGATATTAATCTCACGTCAATTGATAATTTCAAACTTTTATAAATTTTAATCTGTTGCAATTTATCTTGAAACGGTTTTTACTTACAACATCCACTGGATTTTAAGATAGAGATTTTAAACAATTGTCATGCTATAAATTGTAATAGACTAATGTATGTTTATTTTGTACAAGAGAGATATTAAACATTTCTCTCTTAAATTCTTATCATATTTGTTTAAGCACCTAATGAGCCTTAATAAATGTTGCCTCTTGTTAACTATCTATCTTATTGTTTTAAGTATACATCTAAAATTTGGTTTAATTTTAATGTTAATAAAATATAAAATTATCATGAAATTCTCATATTATTAAATTTGTCATAAATTATTTTAAAACAGTTTTTAGTAATATTTTTATTTAATTTCTGCTGCACTTAAAAGAAAATTCTAAATTAAAAATCCTTTCATGAGAGTACAATATTTTAAATTAGAAATACTATCAATTGGAATAATTTTTTTAAAACTACACTATTTTAAAAATTTTGTAATTTTTAATTTTTGCTGAAACTTTTTGTAAAATTTTAATAAAGTAACTTAGCAGGGAAGACACAAAAAGGCAGATATATTCAATAACAGGCATAAACCTTTTAAGACATCCAGACGTTTTAAAAACTGCACATAAATTACTTATGCTGCATTTTAATTTTTAAGGTTTTTACCCAAAAAACAGCACAAAAGATTATACTAGTATCTCAAATATATTTCTCAAAAGAGAGACTCATATTTATTAGAGAGTATCTGACAGTTCAACTTTCATTTGAAAGGGTAATAAGAAAGCTGACTAGAGACAGTAATTGGATAAAAGGATGCATCTCTTTATACACCTCCATATTTCTGATGTAATAAAAGAACACATTACTTATGGTGTGTTTTGGTCTTTTGATCTATCTCTTGGGAGATATCATGCAATTCTTCAGAAAACGAAATGGCATTCTCTCAAAGAATCATTACGAATGTGAAAACAAATTATCATAAATAAATTAATTTTCAATACTTTGATGAAAGCATTTCAGCAACTTAAACTCACAGCAATAAAAAAATAATTCCTATATTTTCAAAGCATTATTACAAAACATGAATAAACATTTAATATTTTTTATAAAAGTAAAAATTAAATGACATATTAATTGAAAATGTGGTGCATCTCTTTTCAAATTTGTTTTTGCAGTGAATAATGTATCTCATTTAAAGGAAGTCCAAGCAAACAGTATTTTCTCATGTGTAAATGTATATCATTATAAATGTTTTCCAAAAATGATAATTTCATATATAAAACAAAATAGGAATCGAGGATTTTATTTTGAGTATAATTTTAAAATCAAATTGAAATGTGTCATCTTTCTTTAATTTTTTAACAATCTACATAATTTATAAAATGTATAATTCATATAAAAAATATATCATGTATAATTCATAATATTTTATAATCCTATCCACTAACTCTGTTATTTCAGTAAATACAATTGAAATCTATTGCAAATATATAAAACAATTTGGTCAGATTTTTCATATTACTATTGACAACAGTTTCCGTTTATATAGTTCAGCTTTCACATAAATAGATGAATTATATTTTTATTTTAGTTTCAGAAACAAATATTTCAATATTTCTTCTTATAGAAAAATGAATTCAATAGATATCCTAAGGAAGTAAAATGACAATTAATTTCCAATTAAAAATTAAGGATTATTTTCTAATTTATTTCTAAAAACATTTGATTAAATATTTCAGTAGAACATTTTAATAAAACTTTAAATTGAAACATTTCTATGGTGTATTTTTAACTTTATTTTTGAATTATTCTTTGTTAAACAAAAAATGATACATTTGTAACAAATTTTAATTATTTTTAACCTTTATCGATTAAACATTCATTGATTTTTTTGTACTTTGTCCTGATTTGTAAAAATGCTCTTTGCTTAACATTTTGTCTAAATGAAATTAGTGATGAGTTACTATAACTTTTGTAATTTAATAATACTTTACCAACAAATGAAAATAAATATAGTATCAAATTTTAAAATTTCGCAATTTAAATTTGTACACAAAATAACATAATTTCAATGTACCTTATTACTATATACTAATTTATAGAGATTTTAATAGTTATTTTATTAAATGTTTCATAATGCATTAAGATATATATATATATGATAAAGGTCACAAGTAAAGAATAAAATTAAAATAAATAAATAAGCTGTATCAATATATAATTTGGAAAACTTGACTCACACGTCCTCTTAGTTTATAAGTAAAAAATATCGAAATAGGCTTTTACAGGGTCAGAGTTCATCATTTCGTTTTTCACAGCATAATCATCAAAAAAACTTTCTTTTAAGCTCAATGAAGTGAAATTTTAGATTTTTTCTCGAAAATGTATTCATATTTTTTGTGTAAGTATAATCGATATAAATCATGTGAAACTCAGTCAAATATTTTATTCAACATTTTAATAAAATATTTCCAAAGCGAAAGAAATTTACTAAATACTAGCGAATGAATTCTGAAATTGAATACAGACTCAAGCACTTCTAACCTGGACAAATGATTCGAAGTTAAAATGTCTAGAGTATAAAAATGATGCATGTAGAAATCTATCTTAAATTTAAAAACTATGAATAAATTTGAATATTAAAATATAATTTGTTTGCTAGAAAATGCAATAAGAAGCCTGTGTCATCAAATCATACTCTCTAGAACAAATGCATCAGTAAATTTTACATAACATCTCCTCAGTTTGAAAAATGCTATAAGATGAATGTTTTCCCATTTCCAGGAAGTTGTTATTTTAAAAATATCCATTTATATGCTCATAATTTTCCCTTATAAGAATTTAAATAAATTTTTTTCTAAATAATCTTATACTATTAACTAATAAGTTGTTTAGTCAAAAATAAATTATTTATCCTAATTAGCACCAAACTGAAAAATAAGTAATAAGAACAAATAATTAAAGTAAAATTATTTTCTAAATATAAAAGGATTTCTTTAAATTAATAAAAGATTTATTTTATTGAAAGTCAGAATTTCAGTTTTACCACAAATAATTGATTATTTTTTTAATAATTGTTAATAAACTCTTTTGATAAAAAATGCAATCAATATCTTCTAAAGTTTTATAAGAGAAAGCAATAGACAATTCGCTATACAATGTTCAAATGTTAATAAAATTAAGTGCTTAATCTTAAGTGCAATTAATACAGTTTTTAGTAAAAAAATTGATACATAGCTAAGCACATTTTTAATTTTCAAACTGACAATATAAAATATTCTATTCGAATAATAATCCTAAAGATTAACTGAAGCCTATTTTTCAATTTTTTTTCTTCTTTTTTCAATTGAATTTTGATAATATTCAGTCTATAATTTTTAAAAGAAAACAATATAGTGCATTCAATAGCTAAAATATAAGTAAGGTTAGGAATAGCAATCAGTTATAACTAGGAAGATTCTATAAAGTTATTTTAATCTAAACAATAATAAATTAATTAAAACAAGCCGAAAATATTAAATTCGTTTTTAAATAGTCAGTCCCGATAAAAAACATTTTTTTAAAATTCATAAAGGGAACAAATTGTTAGTATTCAAATATTTTTAAAAATCTTAAAAGTAGTAACTAAACATTTAAGTAACATAATCTTTCTCACATGCTATTATAATTTGATGATCTCTATATGCACCACATTGATTCAATCAGAAGTTTTATATAATTTATTAAAATGCTTTTGAGTTTCATTTCGAAATCAAATTCCTTAATTCTTGAGAAAAAAAATTTTTTTAAATCAACAAATAATATGCCTTGTATTCTACATTTTTAATTGAAATATCTGCTGAAATTTTCAGAGTAATTGAAATATGTCAATAAAAATTAAAAAAAAACTCAGAATGAAGGATTTTTTAGAAGAATAAATTTGTACTTGTTTCAAAATAATTCTGAAACAAATAATTTATTTTAAATTTGTTAAATTTTCATTGAATATTTTTATTGATATTTCATTTCATAAAACACCATAATGTGTTAATTTCTTCTATAAAAATTTCAGTTTAATTTTCCTGCAATTTTCATATGAAAGATAAATAAAATTTTCATTTATTAATAAAATTAAAAACGTGAATTAAAAGTTTATACAATTATAAATGTATTTATCTCATATTCTGAAAAATTATTTTTTAGTGAATATTTTCATTTAATAGTTTTATTATGTTTACTTAAGTGATTTGTGTCGTAGTGCAAACGACATAAAAGGAGCCGCAGAGGAAACAGATGTTACTGTAAATACATTCTGTAACAATTCCTCTCGGCAGTAGTTTTGTAAAATATAAAAGAAAGGAAACATAAAAATTGTAATATAAAGAGACAAGGGTAATAAAGAAATAAAACTATATATTTGAAAGTGGCACCCGAAAACTGCACTTAAAGTTTATTGCAGTTTTCCATCCCAGGGTCCTTTTCCCCTTGGGATGTATGGGTGGTCCATATGAAATTAAAATATGCTCCTTTTTGTTTGTGTGTGGCCAATCAAGGGTTTTGGAGGGGAGATTTCTGACCATTCCCTGGAAGCCTAACACCGATGAGATACAAGAAAATATCCAATAGAAGAAAATGGGAGGAGAGATGAGTGCAATAAAAGTTAAGGAGTTGAAGATGGAGAATTCAGATTTCAGAATTCACAGATGATGATATGATTTAAAGGACGACACCAGCGAGGACGCAGATTCCGAGCACCATTCCGGCATGCAGATTTTCAGCATCCAGTATTCTGACATGGAGATATGCAGATATCCAGACATACAGAGATTTACAGATAAGATGAATTGAAAGCCTCCGGAAGGGAAGCCTAACCTTACGATGAGACCTTGGGAACGACAAAGTCCGACGATGAGGAAAGGAAAAGGTACGGAGCAGTGAAGCACAGGCCTAACCAAAAGAAGAGTCTAACAAAAGGAAAGCAACGGTTCAGAACAACAAAGGGAAATTCGCTACAAAGGGGGTGAGTCATTTTAATCTCTTCTTCAGGACCCACTGGCCGTACAATGTTTTATAAATATGCATTTATATGTTGATAAGACATTTAATCTTTAAATATAAACTGTAAATATTTAAATGTAAATAGTAGTACAATAAAATTACATTATTATTATTAATTAAATTGTGTCATTCTCATATGTTCTCATTTAATCTCCACTATTTCTACGAACTTGGGTTAGCTCGGTGTTACTCATATATATGCCGAGTTTAACCACAACATATTTTTGGTGCCGTGACTATTTTTCAATTTTGATACCTAGGACATATATTTGGTACCGTGGCTCTTTTGCAATTTCAATACCTTGTACAATAATTTGATGTCAAGACTGTTGTTTTTAAACTTTGTACTTAGGAAATTATTTTGATACTGTGTGTTATTAAAATTAAATATTATAAAGCCGGTACTTTTAAAAAAAAAAAAAAAATTTTTTTTTGTTTGTATTGTCCTTAAATTTGGTATCATTAAAAAAAAAATTTTGAAGGAAGAAATAATTGGAGTTAGAGAACTTTTAGAATAATTTTGAGAAACGAATTAAGAGTTAATAATTCTGAAATTATAAATGAATAAATTTTAAACGTAAAATATTGAATGCTTGGATAACTGTAATTTAAAAGTATTTTAAAAGATAGAATATATGGGTACAATATTCAACAAATATTATGAATATATATATGTATGAGACTGTTGAAGAGTATAATAAATATGTATATATATAATGATACAAATTATAAATAATATTGATAAAAGTATTGGTTATACAATTGTTTGTTAAATATCTGTGAGTAACAATTCAAGTAAATATTTATTATTGTAGTAGTATATGCATATGTATAGTATACTTTAAAAAAAAAAAAAAGTTACAATATTTAGACAATTCAATATTATTGTAATTATTTGAATGATTAATATGCCTAGATATAGAGTTCAGAATTTAGATCCTAATCTCGATGATAATAGTACACATTCGCCAGCTAATATGGCAATGATTCAATTAATATCAAATTTTGAAGGTGATAAAGAATCGTGCGAATTTTGGTTTAACCAATTCAAAAGTGTAGCTTCATTGGCAAACTGGGGTGATTTTGAAAAAATTACAATTTTAAAATCCAAATTGATAGGCGCAGCGAAGAGATTTTTGATTGAAGATATTCAATTACAAAGAGAAACCTCTTTTGAAAATATAAAAGAAAAATTTTTAGAGCATTTTAGTGAAAAGCAATCGTTAATTGAATCAAATTTACAGTTATCAACTACGCAAATGTTTGAGCAGGAATCAGTAAAGACGTTTGCTGAACGTATCAGGCGAGCAGGTAGTCGCTTTATCGGTGTTTCCCAGATTATCAACAGAGAAAGTAAAGATATGTTTGATAAATTACTCCTATCGAGATTTATTGAGGGTCTTCTCCCAGAATTACAAAAAGAAGTCATTTTGAAAAATCCCCAAACATTTGAAGAGGCTGTGAAACTTGCCAGTGATGTGCAACATGCAGCATCCCTTTATGTTAAGTTAAGAGTAAATTCAGTAAATTCGATAATTAAAGAAAAAACTGAAACCGCAAATAATATAAGGCGTGGAAATGTTAATGTTGATAGGGAGAGACAATGTTTGTTTTGTGGAAAGGCAGGGCATTTTGCCGCAAATTGCTTTCATTTAAAGAAATTAAATGAAAATTTTTCAAAAATGAATTTCTCCAAAAAACAAGCGGAAAAACGTTATAGAAATAATAACGAAAATTTTAATTGGGGTAGTAGATTTACAAGTCCGAATCAGCGAAGGAGTGACCAATTTGGGGGGAACGACAGAGCTTTAAACTCGCAAGCCCAAGGCGAAAATCCTCAGCCATTGGGCTACAGACGGCGAAATTAGGGGTGGAGCGAAAATTCGAAAAGGAGAAAACAGCTCCCAAAATAAGTAAACAAAAAAATAGGAAGGGATACAGTAGCGTAGAGGCGCTTTCTATGAACAATACACAAATCGGTGTAATAGTTGAGGAACAAAATAAATATAAGAAAAGCGATGTAATAAATTTAAATAGCGAGGCTCTTGATTTAACAACTAAACATAAGAATGAAATTATGAAAACTACAGGAATTTTAAATAATTCTATAAAATGTAATAAAAGGGACTTACCGATTGTAAGGGGAGTTGTAGTGGACGAGTCGTTGAATGTAGAGGATGGATTTGAAGTTGAGGATCTGTCGGCGAGAATTCTATTGGATACTGGTGCCTCAGTGTCTCTGCTGTCCCAGCTGAAATACGATAAAATAAGACAGTATATAGAAGTTAAGAGCGTTCCTAAGCAAATAAATATCGCCACAATTACCGGGGAAATAATTTATTATAATGATTGTGTAGAAATGTCTCTTAAAATAGGAGGTAAAGTTATAACAGATAACTTTTTCGTAACTAACCAAAAATTTCCTTCGGATTATGATATTATTTTGAGTTACAAAGCTATAAAAAGCGCTAATATATGCGTAAGCGGAAACAAAAATTATATAACTATTGATAAGGAAATAATTAGGATGGAGGAAAATAAATTTGGGTATAATGAAAACTGTAATATTTTGAAATGTATTAACAAAAATAGCAATATTAAAAAAATCACAGGAGTAAAGGATTCCCGTGAAACAAATTCAGAGATGAAATATAGTGAATCATCACGAAAGAAGGGGGGATGTCAGGCAGCGGTTGTTCAAGCGGAGCCCTTTTCGAGACAGGCGCCGGACATCACCGCACCAGCCAATCAACACCGAACAGAGAGCGTGTCGAGGGAGAAATTTGTGTCGAACATAAGGAATGAGCAAGTGATGGATTTGAAACAATTAAGTTTAGCAAATATTAGAGAAAAAGCGAAAGATGATGTAGAGATAAGTCGAATTACTGAAGGTTTAAATAGAGGTAAACTACCATTTAAACAGGAAATAAGTCGGTTTTATATAGACAAATCAACAGGTATACTTATGCATTTAGGGAAAATAAAAGGTAAAAAGGAATTACAACCCCAAATTATATTACCGAAAAGTTTACAGAAGTACGCCATTCAGACTTCCCATATGACTCATTTAGGAGCTGATAAAACTTATCAGGGCGTAATTAGTAAGTATTGGTGGCGAGGAATGTACGCACATGTTCGAAATTATGTGAATTCGTGTGAAACATGTGGAAAAGTTAAACCAAACAGACAAAAGAAAAGAGAATTCGGGAATGTACCTATTCCAAATGAACCAGGCGAAATTTTAAGTGTAGATATTTGTGGACGTTTTGCGACAGGACACTATGTAATTAGTTGTATAGATAATTTTTCTCGGAGAATCGAACTATTTCCAGTAACGAATATAAAAACGGAAACAATAGTTCGAAAATTATTAAAATATATGTCCGCTTATGGTAAGGTCAAGTTTATACTTTCAGATAGAGGTGGCCAATTTACGGCAGAAATGCATAGAGAATTAAATCGACAGTTAAAGATTAGAAATTTATTTACTACTCCATATCATCCCGCTGCAAACGGTAAGGTGGAGCGAATTCATGGATCTCTTAAGAATACGTTACAGTCATTAGGCAATGAAATAGATTTTGAATTAGCGGTGAATTTACACGCTGCATTTTATAATAATTGTATACATCCAGCTACTGGATTTACTCCAAATCAGCTATTTTTCGGGAGAGATCTCAAGTTGCTAACGGATAATTGGGAAATAAACCCCCAGGCACAAAAACTTCTGAGTTATAATACATTTTATGAAAAAACTGTTCAAACATTTAATACATTTCAGAAAGAGGCTAAGGAAAATCTAATTAAAGCACAAACAACACAAAATTTAATACAAAAAAAGAAAGCGTGTTCTTCTAAGGTGAAAATAGGGGACATGGTATTTTTAGATGAATCGACACGTTTCCGTCGTCGTTTTACAGGACCTTTTCAGGTCATAAAGATTAATTCACCAAATGTGGTGACTATTGAATCAAGGTTTTCCCCAAGTATTTATACTAGAAAAGTAAATACAGCTCGACTGAAAATAATGAGCGAACGACGCTCACATTTATGCTAAGCATGAGTAAATACTTTTGCCCTACCGGAGGACAAAAGCGTCGGGAAAGGGTCAGTCCCTCTTAGCGGGAAGAAGGAACAATGGCGACGGGGTGAATACATGTCATGATGGAGAGGTCATAAACATAGGACACAATGAACAAAATTTATATAAGCCCTAAATTTACAATGGCAAAAGGATGTTAGAGAATTTAAGAAAAGGAAAGGAATAAATGGGTTTACTTACATAAAGCCTGAAAAGAAAAAGGTTAATTTTTTACTTTACCTCTGTTACACAGGCGAAGCGATTCTGACAAAATGTTTCCAACAACAAAAAAGGAAATGGCTAATTTTTCCCCTTTCCTTCCTTCAAAAGTACTGGTCAACAAACCGGTTGTCCCACTCCAAACTGGACTTCTGGGTCCTGCGAGCGTAAGGGGGGGGATTCCCCTAAGAACTCTCTTTTTCTCCCATCGTTGTTACGGGGAACAGGCGTTTTTGCGCTTTTTAATTTTTTATTGATAGTTCCCGATTTATTAAAGCAAATATTACTACGGCGTTTAAGAAACATTGTTAACAAAATGAGAAAGTGAGAACGGTGGTGAAAAGCAGTTAAATAAAGCAGGAAAATTTTAAAATATTGATAATTGTATCATATTTTTAAAATAAAAAAAAGGACCAAATTAAAAATATCTCACGATTTAATAAAATATACATATGGATATACGTTGTTCACTTATAATTTTTTTTCACTTGTATTTGTATTTATTTTTTTTTAATTTTACTTATATTTGCTTTCTGTTAAATATATTTGGCCAGTGGAAATGAGAGAGATGACTCACTCGTAACTATGATTATATATAGATTTATATTTCTTGCATAGACGGTACTTAATTGATCTACAGTATTCTTATGGACTTATAAGAGAAATGTGAACTATTTGAGTATATAACATGAAAAAAATGAATATGTGCATTGTGATTCATGAACATTTACCGATTGTGCTGATATTCAACATGGACTGTAAATATCTTATATGTAAATTTCTTATAATGAAATGTTTTTACTGTTTTATAGAATATGGAAGGCTGATATGAATGCTTAAATCCAATGAACTGTATCTACTAAGGTGATACTGTATAAATTGTAAGATTATTCATGTGAAATTTGATAAGTTGGTAAAATATTGTGAGACATGACGGTTGAAGGATTGGCTCTCAAATTCTATATGCCTGATAGTCTCATGATATCTTTTGATAAATTTTCTATTATTTACTCGTCATATATATATTTTGCTTAAATTGTTAAAAAAAAAAAAAAAAAAAAAAAAAAAAAAAAAAAA
>JAPDSC010026144.1:0-15289 GCA_026290005.1 Latrodectus geometricus
TATATATATATATATATATATATAATTAGACTAATTCTCAACTATATATGTATATTCGTTTTATATAGTTAAAATATTATGTTATCCAAAAACATCTTTTCATTGGATAACACCTACTTTATTCTGCTTTTCCATCCTTAGCTTCAGCTTACTTATCTATTACATTCTATAAATTAAAAAAAAATTTGACAAAATTTGTAATAAATATTGCACATAAAATTTCATTTTAATGGTGTATTCTCTTTAACTTTCTTTTACTTTAAATATTACTTATTTTGTTCTAACGAAAAAATATTTTGAGTCATTTCCTTGTTTTAATTCATCTTCCGTATATCAAGCTTTCCATTTTTTCTCAATAATATTTATTTCTTTCTTGAGATCTGCTTAATGTTTTCTTATTTGTTAGCAGCATGTTTATTAACAGAATTTTTTCTCATTAAATTAACAGCATGTTTCATTAATTTTTCAAAATAAGATAAATGTACTGACGTAGGTAAGAAAACTCATATTTTTCTTTAATTTCGGCTTTCCCCAGCATCATAATGACTTGTATTTTTCTCCCGATATGTATAATTCGTTCATGCACATGATTTAATAAAACGTATGTTATTGTATCATGTATTATATATTGTCTTTGTTTTCTTTTTCCCATCATTACTTTTGATGATTATTAATATCATGAATAATATATGGTTTAGAATTATTTTAAAAATATGATCATGTCTTTCGATTTTTTTCCACAATCTTTACCAATATCTAAAGGACATTGATTTATTCAATGACCAAAGAAAATTGACGAAAGAAATCGGTACAGGAACTTATAGCTTTAAGAAATTCCCCAGAATATTTATATTTTTACCATGCATTGTGTTAAGATAATAAGACTAGATTTTCTTTTATGTACAAATACTTATTTTTATCTCCTATTTGTATAAAATTTACAAATGTAAAGTAATCTATGTGACAAAGATAATAATCGAAATTTAATGAGTGAAAAAGTAATTTGTAATTCCTATTTTTAGTTCAATTGAGCTAGTTGAACTCAAACATTTTCCGAATTCTTTATTGTTCCAGTAGTTTTGAATATATGAACATTTTTCATGATGTTTTACTATTCATTTAGAACAATGGCAATAAAAATATGATAATCTTGCTTGTTTTATGGTTAATAAATTTATTATTGCTTGCATAATTTTGTATGTAGCTAACTGTATTTGGTATAATTTAGAAATGGAACAAATCATTCTCTGATTGAGAATAATTTATGGGAAAACTTATAGAATGAAAATTAATCGCTAAAAACATTTTGCAGTTTAATACAACCGAGTAAACTTGTAAATAAAATTTCAAACAATATATTGAGACTGCATAATTTACTTTATTTATTTCATATTGCTTAAATTAATTAGTACGCTAGTATAGAAGTTCTAAGTATATATGAATGAAAATTAAAATTTGTGTTCTTCTTGAAAGAAGTATAACTTTATGTATTTTCTTGAAATGCGGTAATATATTTTTGCTCACATGAGAACTATAATCCTCTTCTCTGATTAATAATGGGAAATTTTTAAGAAATATTTTTCATGCAGCAGTATTTAAACTACAATTTCTGTTTAGTATAGAATAATTTTACGATGAGCAGTGATTTTTGTGCTATTTAAATACAGATCATTATCAAGAATTTCAAAATATAAGTCTGCTGTTAAGTTTAATTTCTGTAAAAAAATTGATATATAAACAATATTCATTTTTGAAATTTGTTATTTTTTACATTAAGATTTTGTTCTATAATTTTACATTTTTGCCATGTATGAGAATCATGTTGGATTTCTAAATAAATTTCGTAAGGAACAAAATCAATTTTTTTTGTTGCAAATAGCTTAAAAATTCTCTTTCAATATTATTTTTCTTTTGGTATGACTCATGCATAGGTTTTAAATTTATTGTATTTAAAAGAATAAATATAAGGGTAGATTCAAACCTATTCAAGTGTAAAAAAATAGAGTCAAAATTTGATAACTTAAGGAATTCATTTTACTTTTTAATGAGTTTCTATTATCTCAAAATATAAGCCTCAATATATTATCTTTTTTAGAAAAAACTTAGTAACAAATGCTTTCATTTTATTCTAGATTAAAAAGAATTGGATTTTCTTCATAGTTTTGTTTATTGCTAATTAAATAAAATTTTAAATTATACTGTATTTATAACGTTTGGAAGTAGTGAACATATTTCAAGAGAATATTTAATTTTCAATATGTTTAATTTTTATTTAAATTGCATTTATCATGCAATTAAAACGAAATTTATTTTTCTATTTGCAACATGTTTAAATGATAATTTAAAAAGCTCTTACATTGCTATTTTTAAAGAATGAATAAAATATTTCGTTATTTGGTTATCAATAAACTAATTACTGCTAGGAAAAAACAAAATTAATGAATAAGAATACATTACAGACATATACTGTGTTTATCCAGTTAATATTCATACTACTCTGCATCAAAATTTAATAGACATGATGACTAATTTCTTTAATATATTTATTATATGTATTTACTTCTTAATAGTACTGAAGTACATATTTCATAATAGTTCTGAAATATAATGATAAAAGAAAATCCAAACTTCTACCGATATAAATGAATAATGAATAGTAAATAGATGACTTATCTCCATCGATATTAAAACTCATTCTAATTCAAGGTGGTAAGCTCCCTCCTCCATCATAATGAAATGGTTATATATGACAAACCTTAAATCTATGTAATAGAGCTAAGGTAAACATGAAAAATTACTTAAAAGGTTAATGCTCTCATTTACCCTTAACTTAGTAAGTCATGCATTAATACTGCCTTCCTGTGAAAAGGAAATTGTATCTCTACGTCATTTGCAAAGTTCCCTCAAAATTCTTGGGATAGAATAAAAGTTTCTTTGTTTATAAGTTATAAAGTAGTTTTCTAGTTAAACATCCAGCATTTATAAGACGATTCAATACATATACGTCATTAAATCTCAGTATATATTTTGATTAATGGATTCTTTGAACTTCCAAGAAAAATGTTTTCTTTTTTTGTTGTAATGAATTAATTTATATTTTTTAAACATAATTGAATTAGCTTAACTAAAATAAACTTACAATAAAAAGATGAAATTGCAGGCGTAGAAAACATGTTTTGATGTTAGATTTTAATCTTATGTGCATTATATAAATAATGTTTGGATATATTGCGTGAAATGTTTTATTTTAATAAGTAAATTTTGTAAATAGATGTTAAAATGTTCTACATTTAATATATTTCTATCATTACTTTCATAATATTTAAAGTATTTGCATCTTAATCGTTATGAAATTTCCAATAAAATTAAGAAATGAAAAAGATTTAGCTATTTAAATTATCTTAATTTATTAAGATATTCAAGTTATCAGATTGCAAATATTTTAAGACATTTAAATTTTTTGATGGTATTTTACTTCGCACAAAGAAATAAATTTTTTAAATTAGGTCCATGATCTTTCAATTGTGGAAGCAAAATAATGTAGTTAATTAGCAATAATTTCCACAAATACATACCTTATACATACATATCTGTTTGAAAGATAAATTCTATACTAACTCTAAATTTTTGAATATTTCAAAACATAAAAGAAATTCTATATATGGAAACGTGTTTTTCACATTTTTTTAAAATGAAATATTTTAAAAAGCTTCTCATTTCAAATTTTTACAAAATCTGTATTTTATTAATTTTAAACAAATTTATTTATTTATTAAAAGCAATATCTGTTTTATTTATTATTTTTTTTTTGATTTTTCATAATATGTATTATTATATATACATATGTATATATTATACTTTTATAATATCAACGCAGAGAAAATTTACATTTATTATTGTTCGATCTAAATATTTCCGAAATATTATTATTAATATACATATACATACTTATATACATGTAAGTTAAGGTTGTTAAATGGAGTATCTCAAATTTCTAGATTTTCAGAATTAAAACATTTCATAAAATTGAGATGCATATTATAAGTTTTTCTGTAAAATACTTTGAAAATACTTGATATTAAAAGTCAC
Organism: Latrodectus geometricus; assembly: GCA_026290005.1. Taxonomy (NCBI): domain Eukaryota; kingdom Metazoa; phylum Arthropoda; class Arachnida; order Araneae; family Theridiidae; genus Latrodectus; species Latrodectus geometricus. Next base: position 4,090 of record JAPDSC010026144.1, read on the forward strand.
TTTTTGCAAAGTAATTTCAAAGTTCCTTTAATTTAAAAAAATTTTAGATCAAATTAATTATAAAGTAGATTCTAATTTTAGGAAATATTTATTTCAAAATTAAAATCGCAGAAATTTAAAACAAAGTTAAATTACAATTTTTAATTAATATTCTAATTTATAAATTTCCTATGAGTTTAAGTTATTTCTATTGACACCGTGTATTGGTTATTAAGTTACATTTAAAGAATAGAAGATAAGCACTTAAAATGGGGCTCATCTTCATTCAGGGATTCAACATTGACATTAGCACTTATGTGCTCAGTTACAATGAGTCATTGTTCTGGAAAATATTAAGTAAGATTACATCATCCGTTCAATTATTTCGCTAAGAGCTTCTCACCAGAAAAGCTGTGGTTGCTTCTCTGAAAGGAAACCAGAGTAAAGGATCCATCAGAGAAAATACATTATCTAAAGATGTAATAGATTATTATTTGTAGAAAGAGGTTTCGAATATTTAACTGAACCGTAAAAGTTAGCTAAAGGACAATGGCCTTTTCCTATGAATTACTTAAGTTGTACAGAGTATTGAATATCGATGGACATACTTGCATCCATACTTGCGTTTAAAATTTCTTCGAAAGTATTTTTCATATACAATTGATTTAATTAACAGATAAATACTATTTTCGAACATTTATGCTCTTATTTGATAACGTAATTACCTTGCTTTAAAACTTTAATTGAATTTAAATTACATCAGTCAATAAAATAAGAACATTCAAAGAAATCAGTTCATAAAATTTCAAAGAGTATAAATTTTACAGATAAAAATTTCTAATATAAATTTTTAAGAATAAGTTTAACTAATATTGTTCCAGTTTTTATATATTAAAATCTAGGTTTAATCTAAGGTATTATCTAACTAATTTCCTAAATTTTCCCCAGGTATGACTAAAGATAAGCTAGAATTTTCCCTACATACAACGAAAAACTGTTCTTGAATGATTCCTTTCGAATTTTGTGACTATATCAATTTCAAAGTAAAATATCAAATCAGAAAATAATTTAAGCTCTTTATTAAAGTGTTATTTTTTCTTTGAAATAGTTTATTATTTGCAGTTTTGTCACTTATAATATGAACTTGCACAAAGTTTTAATCATTCACCTTTGTCAGCGCGATATAAATTTTGTACAAATTTCATTTAGTTTGCCTGGATACATAGATATAAATATTTTAAATATATATATTTTAAATGAGCATGCATTATATGTTGAGTAAATTACAACAAAAGAAATGCATGCTTTCTTACTATTTTTAATTTACATTTCCTACAAGTATTCATTAATTTTAAACAAGTGCTGAAAATTCTAAATTTCATAAATTATTATTAATGAAATTCTTATCTGAAAAGAATCAATATTGTTTTGACGAAACTTCTGATGCAGTCAAAATATTTTTCGAAAACGTTCAAAAATCATTCAATTCATTTTTACTTTTTAGTTCAATCTATGCTGTTATGTAATCCTGGATCTGAATGCCCCTAGGGGATGAACCTTGTGGGTAAAGCAAATTGGGCTTCTGAATCTGTACTGATAAAGTCTGCGGAAATAAATCACTCTGAGCACCGAAGAATCTGTCAACCCATCCAATAAGAGGCAATCTTTTCAAGACTTTGACATAATGTCTTAGTAATATAAAGAAGAAATTTTCTCTCAGAGACCGCTGACATTAGTTAAAGACGTGTGATTTATTTACTTCGTATTTATAATAAATCGAATGTCTTCGAAAATTGTATATATATGACGATGAAAATATTTTTCTCACAAAATTCCACTTGCGAGCCAAAATAGAAGAAAAAGAAAGCAAATTAATTTAATTTTAAGTTAATTTAATGATGGAAGATTTAGTAATTATTATTTTTTTAACTTTACCATGCTGCTAAATATAATTGTGAATGTCAATTTAAATTTTTGTAATTATATCTGAATTATAAACTTAACTGAAAAACTCAGACTCAAATTGGGAAATACTATTTCTTAAAATTTCATTGGACAACTTACTTCGGGTACAAAATGGCACGAAAAATTTATGGAACTTCTAAAAATGAGCAGAAACTGTTGTTAAGGTATGATGTGAAGGAAAATGACAGGCACACAAAGAATTTTTTTACATAAATATTTACAACTGAGACTATGTAGAGCAATTCTAAAACAGTTTGGCGGAAAATTGTAACCGTTCACTAACTAAAAGTTACTAAAAGTTACTTTTACTTTTGAAAAGAAAAAGTTATTTTTGATAATACTTTCATCTTTATTTTAGTTATATTTATTTGAATTTTATTTCGTATTTAAATTTATTAGAATTTGTGCTGCAAGTAATCGACATATTGCTTTAGTTATATCATTAGTAACAAATTTTAGTAGAAAATGTTTAAAAATGATATTTATTTCATTTTCTTGAAAATAAATAATATAAATTTTTGATAAAATTTAGTTGTAAAATTCAAAATAGTTTAATCAAAACCGTTTATTAACATAAATATTTGCTATTGTTTTTAACATATTTACACAGAAAATTGTTAAAAAAGAATTTCATGTACTCAAAGTTTTGGATAAAAAAATCTAAATGCTTGCTTATAAAAATATTTTATGAGAAGTCTTACTTTAGTGTTTCAAAATATTATACTATGGTAATAATATATTACGAAACCATATATAAAGATAGATTATGAACTTTGAAAAAGAGTATTTAGTTCAGGAAAATCGCTGATTAAAATCTCCGAAAGAAAGCACTAATATTGAAAATTTATGAAAGAAGAAATGAAATCATATTGCCTTATTTCGTTGTAATTAATTTGTCATAACCAAATAATTAAAATGTTTTACATATTTTTTAAGTTTTCCATTAAAACTCTTATACGATTATAGTTTTACCAAAAGTTTTTAATTTATTAGATAGTATTTCAGCAGGTTTAGGAATTAGTAGGCGACATAAACTTTTTTATTGTTTGGACAATCATGCTATGCTTAATTTACTGTTATGGTTTTATTATGGTTATTCATTAATATTCCCCAAAATTTCAAATACATTAATGTGAATACTTTATTCATTGAAAATAAAAGAATTATACTTTTCATATTAACATTTACAAGATGTGAATCCCTGAATCATTCATGGTTTGAAGAGTTCTAAATAATGGATATCACAGGATTGCACCATGGTTTCATTATCTTTATGTCAATATTTATACTATCGATGGCAACGATATGAAATAATCCAAAAATGCAACTATAACTATTAAAATATCAAGTAATTATATCTAAATATATATATATGTATAAATTAAAGTTTTACTAAGCATTTGATAGTAAACTATAAATAAATAAAAATATCTTGTAAAACATTTTATATGTATGTGTGTACCCCGTATATATTTCTTAAATATTTCATTTGTATCTTCCCGTAAGTCCCCGAAATTTAATCTGTTTTCAATGTAAATATTTAGAATAGATCTTTTGAAAATATCTCTCTCCTCTTGTTTGATTAAATATTGGTAAAAAGATATCTTGAGGATGATTTGATTTCTTTCCTTGAGTAATTTCCGGAATAGAATTGCTTGGGTTAAAAGTTGCAGAAAAGAGGAAGTCAATGACGTAAACACTTCAACATGTCTGTTATTCTCTATTTAAGTATAGTGCTTTCTGTTCAGATATTTTATTTGATATATATCACTAACATGTGTTTTTCAAATCATCTCCTTTTCCTGACCTCATTGCCTTTCAATAGATATCTTTGTGATTTGAAATTTAATCTGACCACACAGAATTTGGCGAAGACTTAAAAATTTTTAACCAAGTAATATGCTCTTACTATGTACCTCATTAAACAAAGTATTTTAAATTATTTTAAGCAGAAACTATAAATATATGTATTAAAAATAGATTATTTATAAAAGTTTCAAAGGAATTTACATATTAAATAATATTTTAAATATCAACTGTGTTAATATCTATAAGGAGTTAATATATAATACAGATCAAACATTTTATGTAATGAAATATGATGATTTTCAAAAAAAATAATAAATTTTACATTTTACATTTGAAGAGGATATAAATATTTCAAAATGCATACAATTTCGAAATACCAAAAGTATTTACGCAAAATTATATGATTTAAAATATTTGAAACCGGAAATAACTTATTCGATAATTAAAAACATATAGAATTTCGAAGTATATTTCCTACAATTACAACAGATGTATAATATATTTATCTTCCAAAATTTTCAAGGAAAATATACCATTGTTTAAGAAGATAATATGATAAAAATTATTCAATATAATGTAATGATCATAAATTGGAAAAAATTAAAGCTTTAAAATGTAAATAAATTATTTGTGTATTATATTAAAATTTATTCATTTTATTATATAATTCTACAAATATTTAGGATAATAGTTCATACATAGTTCAGATATTTTCTGTTTTTATTTTCATTAAAAATTTCAAAGTTTAAAATGGCATAAAAGAAAATAAATATTTTGAAACAATGGATTTGCTAACAATAACCAAAAATGAGAAAAAAACGTATAATTATTACTATTCTTTAATTTAAAAATGCTTGAATCTCTTCTTAATTATGCATCTTAACAATGCTTGGAAGTGTTATTGTATGTTTCTTTTTTAGTATACCATATCATAGCATTATTTAATTATTGAGTACGTTATTAAAGAAATTTAAGATAATTCTGTATTGATGAGAGCTCAACAAATCGTCATTTTCATTGATGAGAGACCAAATCAGGTCGAAATAAGTCAGAAATATAAAACTTTGTACATAAGTTTATAATTGAATTTCTTTCTTTTTAAAAGGTAATCTCCTAACTTCCAATTTAATACCAACACTAAATTGGAGCCTAATTTCTGATAACAATTCATGTCAACTTTTTAAAACATCTCCGTTTAAAATCATCTCCTTTATAAGTCATTGTAACTGGAAACGTATAAACAACAATTTATCGAAATATGTCTACTATATGATTAAAAATTTAATCTATAATAATCAACAATTCCATAATTAATAATTTCATTTCTCCAATTGCACATGAAAATCCTTGTCTTTTGCTGAGGTTTTTAATTGATCATGTAATAGTGAACAACCTTTAAGTCATTTTTTAAAATAATTTGAAAAAAATATGATTATTATGATTATAGTTTACAAATAAAAAGTTGACACATTTAATAAATTGGGTTACAAAACTTTAAATGTGTATATATATTTCGACAAATTTTGCAATAAAAGTTATTTAAATTTTCATATGACATTTACTATTTTTATTTTTAAGTCATAATTGTTTTGAAGTATATTTATATAGTAGAATTATGTAAAATAATCTTAATTATACTGGAATGTATAAAACATAAAATTATTTTTAAGGAATGAAATCTTCATTTACAAAATTTATGAGAAAACAGTATAAAGCATACACAAAGAATATCTGGCTCCGTCACCACGTGCTGCGTTAATTACTGTTATTATTGATTCTGGAAAATTTTGAATATCTCTCTGGAATAGAGCATCTCATATTGTTTGTATGCGTAACCAAAGTTCTCTTGTAGAAGCTATCAGAAATCACAAGCAAGAGTCTAACAAACGAAATCTCGTACATGATCCAATATCAAGTCAAAGAAGAAACTGTATTCTTCTGCAAAATAGTCTTGAACATTTCTTGTGACATCTGAAAAAATATTATTCTACGGAAAGGTAGTTTCAGCAATGCTTTAAAAGAAAGGAATGGGTTAAATCTTCAATATTTCATTGACAATCTGTTACTAATAAAATTACTTACAATTCGTAGAAGCCGAAACAGGGTATAATATGTAATTGCACACGACATTTTAATTCCGGGTATTTCTACACTATGACTTCCAATGATTCCTAACCAGAGTTCAACGTTCACTACAATATATTCCAACTCAAATTCAGTATCATTTAACCACAAATTGAACATGAAGTCTTCAGAATAACCTACTGCCTTTTCCGAATAGACCAACTAGTTTCTATTTTTTTTTTTGTGCAAATGCAGCCACATGTTTCTATTGTTTTGCATCAATGAAGTCTGAAATGAAGGAATACTACCACGCAGTCTATAGTATGACTGATATCAACAAGTTATCGAAGGAGACAATGTGCCTGTGGTAATAAATACGTGCTTCTAGTTATCTATATAAAACATTTATAATTCATTTGAGCAATGCGAAGCATTTGTCCAACATTACGCATTGCCACTACTTTTCAGTGGCAGATCTTAGTTTTTTATTCGATTTATCACTTATCAGTAATGCACTGTTATTAAACTCGAATAACTCTAAGTTACGCTGCACATGAGTAAGGCAGGAAAATTTTCCTTCACTAAGGTCAATATTATTCTCCCATTTAACCTCTTAAAATGTAAACAATTAATGTAGAAGAGACCTTATACTATGCATCACCTAACGTTTGTGCTACCAACAGTCTTTTCCAAGTCCTTCTTATGCATATTCAGCTGGAGTTTAGGTGGATCTGTACAATCCATTCGCTTCTGGAGACTCTGAAATTTTAATCATTGCAGTACATTTTATAATTTGTAATTGCTGAACATTTCTGCTCATTTGCCATTCCTTCATTATCTTTCTTACAAAAAGAATTTAATTCATTTTAACAGACTTCAATGATTTGTTTATTATTCCAGAACAATTTCTTAAGGAATTATATGTTTGTCGCAAACTCCTCTCTTTGCCTACTATTTGAGATTTTTATAAAAATTTGCAGTTACACATATTTTACAAATGCCATTAAAAATGTGCGAAACATTTTAAATAATTTCTGTTGGTGAAGAAAAGAAAGGGAAAAAGTGCTATCTAGAATAAAATTATCACAATTTAAAATAAAAGAATAAAATACTTTTAAATTCGTTTCTAAAGCTTTTGCAACTTTATTACTGAGTAGAGCTGTTTTTGCAATGCTATGAAACCACAATAACTTTTTTTATATTTTAATTTTCTTTGTGTTCTAAAATTTTTTACCGTTTATTATTATTTTTTTAACAATATACATGCTTTTCAGCCACAAAAGATGCGTTTTAAGGAATTTAACACAAAACATTTTACGTGCCTTTTGCATTATGAACTAGAAATAATTTTTTTAAATAAGATAATGACAATAAATTTAAAATACTATGTTAAATGTTCAATATTTATTTTAATTTGTAATACCCAAATGCAAATAATGTATTCAAAATATGGTTTTAAGCTGATGAGCTTTAGGTTTAAAATAACATTCAGATGATATGTTTTCAGATAAAAACTTGTTTAACGGCAATTGGACATGACTAGCATTTATGAAATACATGTTATTTTCTGATTCATAAAAGAATGCTAATCAACATTTAAAAAAACAGAAACTCAAAGAGTCATAAAATGTTTTGGAAAGAAAAGAGAAAATGTTTTGAAGAGAAATGTTTTGAGAAATTTCTATAACGTTCCTTTAGAAATTGAGAAATTTCAAAGGAAAGCTTCTTACTAAAAACATGCATTCATAGAAATGTTTTGAGAAATTTCTATAATGACCTTTTAGAAATTGAAAAAAATTCAAAGGAAAGTGTCTTACTCCTAAAAAAACATGAATTTTACCGTTTATGTCTTTTGATTTTAAATTGATATTATTATTCACTTAAGATTTACTTTCATATCATCACAAATTCATTGAGAATTAATAAATCAAGTCTCCTTTTATACTGGACAATCCTGAAAACCTTTACTGGACTTGTCTTTTACTAGTCAATCTTTTTATAAATTATTAATTTTCCTTTCTAATAAATTACATTCCTGCAGCGCAGTAATAAACATCCAGTTAATGTTAAATAAAAATAATTAAAATAATGCCTATTTTTTAAATAAAAGTAATAATAATTTGAGAAATTAATAATGAAACAATGTAGTTGAATTTCATGCTGAAAATTTATATTTTTAAATAATAAATAAAGAGTTGATAAGAAATAAATATGTAGAATTATTTACTGCTTTACTATTATTCTTATAACATTTTCATGAATAAATAAATTCAACTATAAATATTTACATAAGCACTTTAAACCAATATCGTTATCATAAATGGTTAATTGAAAGTATCTAATCTGTCCTTTGGAGTTTTATAAATCCGGAAGTAAATAAGAGGGCTATTTGATTACCCATATCTGAGACTTGGATGTGCATAAAATTCCTCATCAACTCACTATTACGCATTTATACTACACATTAACGGCCTTTTTGATGAGTTAGAAGCAATCTATAAAATGCTATTTTGCATCATAAAAAAGCATATAAAACTTACCTTTTCCGTACTAGTTGTGATATTTCTGTCATCCTCAGCTTTTTGAGAATGAAATGTTTTGACCTATTATAAGAGTAGTAAATGTTATTTAAAATTGTCACTGTTATATTTAAAATAGCTTAACAGTGTAACGTAAATGTTTTGCATAAATATTTTAAAATAATACTCACTGAATTATTTTAATATTTGAAATTTTACTTTCTGGTTTTATAAAAAAGGATGCTTTTTTCTATTAATCCTGAATAAAAATAGATGTAGTGAAATTACATTACAAAGAATAATTTCTGTGACTGGGAAAAAATAAATAAATAAATAAAAACAACACACTCATATGGATAGTAAATGAGATCGATAACAACACATATATTTAATAGTTTATGAAACTTGAATGTATGAAGAGAGTATTTTATCCCCCGTTCATTTAAGGAATATTGTTTTAAGAAGCTCAAACATTCATGAAACAAAACATTATCCAAGCTTCTATACATTTTGTAATGAAAAAATGTGAAAAACAAATAGAAACTATCTTTAAAAAAAAAAAAAAAAAAAAAAAAAAAAAAAAAAAAAAAAAAAAAAAACTCTAAACATGTTTCCGTTTTACATCATTAATAAGCTTTTACCTTCAAGTTTCTTACAAGAGACTTTAAATTGGGTTTCTAAAGGATCAGCAATTTACTTTATTATTTCTCAAGCGCATAAATGTACTAATTTAAAGTGGAGTTTGGTATATCAGCTCAAGAATTTGACGTAATAGTTTCATTTTATGCTCAGGAACACGTCTCACTTTAGTCTTAATGTGGTTTCTTGTTAGATAATGAAATGGAGAGTACGTGAGATTTGTTTTCATCCAGAAATAGTATGAAAAGACGTCTATTCTCAAAGACAGACATGATATAAGCAGGAGTTTTACTGAATGACCATACATGTTTTCACATCTTTAATATCAATTATTTCTTTGTGAACTACAAAGCATAGAGTTAATGTACCGAGGCTTCTGTTTGCTACAAGGTGCTGCTATTAATTCACATAAATATATAGATGATAACGAACTTTCACTATTTGGTTTTGTAGGACAAATTGATTGAAAGAGATAATTACAGAGCATAAATTGACCAATTAACTATCCGAATATGAAACTAATTAAACATGTTTGAAATCTACTCGCGAGATAGCCAGTAGTTCTTTTGAACTCACCGAGCTTCATTCCAAAACTAAAACTAAGTCTTCAAAACGATTGTAACTCCTTCCTAACTAGAGCAAATAAAATCACTGTGTTGCATTGTGTATGTGAATGGTGGCCACATATGTTATTAAACAAGAAAAGTTGATTTTATTACCATTGATTTGCAATTTCAGTTAAAAAAAATTTATGCAGAAAGCTGTCGAATATTTTTTAACAAACAAATATAAGCAAATTATATACATAAAATATGCTATTATGAAGTTCACAGATTTTCACATACCCTGCCATTAATTAACTTAAATATTGCTGCAACATGGGAGTTCGTATGTGCTTCAGGAGCGTTCTCTGTGATCTCACCGCAGAAAGTATTTCCACAATGAACAAGGATGGAGTTGTAATTTATCCTAAACTGCTGTAGACTTGATTGTTTGTGACATTTGGATTAGAAATAAACCGAAGTTTGCGTTGTAAGAACATGCTACTACTGTTCTGCAGGTACCTTTAGTAGAATAGAGGCTACTCAATTGGCCATTTAAGTCCTAAGCTCTTTCGTTGCTTTCGGATATATGCCAAGACAACATAGACAGATATCAACTGTTGAAAACTGGTTTTATCACATTTAATAGGAGACTAATGGAGCAAGAAGGAGTATTGTGATACCGTCATTGATTTATCTCAACATATATTCGTTATAAGATTTAACGAAAATGTCCCATCTTGTCAATTTAAAAAAAAAAAAAAAAAAAAAAAAAAAAAAAAAAATTTCTGGCCGGTTACATATTACTGGAATGTCTGAAAAGCCGTATACATCCCTTTGGTTACGTGAAGATATGCTTATGCAAAGCAAATAGTGCTAACTCTATTTAAATCCTCAAATAATAAGGCTCCTGATTTTACTCTCAGAGATAGCTTGTATAAATTTTTTAAATTTGCAGACTTCTAATGTTTTGCGTGAGATCTCAAACCTTACCCGTACTGGATCACGTAGACTTTGAATTGTCCTTTTCAAGGACAAACTTTCTCATGTATTCTCATTGTTTTTAGCTGTGTTTGAAGTTTTGCATCATTTTAGTTGTGAGAGTAGGAAATGTACACAGTTGCAATTAGTACTGCACATCTTATCTCTTGACCAATCTTGACTATCTTGAATTCACTTTTATTTTGAATCTTCTTTAAGGAATATTTCAACTACCTTTCTGCCTTCAACAACCAAAAAAATGTGTTAAAAATGATTGTTCTCATAAAATATAATTTGTATTGTTCTAGTTCTTTATAAGAAAATTTTTTCTAGTAACCAATTTAGTATTTCCCAGTAATTAATTTAGAGATCTGCTTCTTTAATTAATTTACAATGTACTTTTGGGCTAGCTATTTGCAAAGCTACTACTTCTCGTTGAGAACTCAAATACGAGGGTTTCGAAATATCAGATCAGAACTTTGTTACAATAATAAATTGGCCGGCTGATTAACCATCGAGAACAAAATTCTGCATGCAGTAAGCAATCAATAAAATGTGTCAATTGCAAAATTAATAATATATCCAAGAATTCGGCATTATTTTTTTGAAACTTAATTGAAGTTAAATCAGACTAGACTTAATTCTTCAGGCAAATAAAAAATTAATTATAATATATATATATATATATATATATATATATAT
>JAPDSC010026154.1:0-22576 GCA_026290005.1 Latrodectus geometricus
TCGTTTTATTCTTACAGTGAAAATTCATAAGGAAACATAATGCTTACGAAATCACAAGCCATGAATTTATATTACTTCTGAAAACTTAAAAGCTAAGTAGAATACCCCATTTATTATTTTCCACCTTTGGTTGAAATGTTCCTTAAAAATGGCAAGTGGTGTAGAAGCAGGTATTCACACTAGCATATTTGCATAACATTTTTAGCAAAACTTGATATATGACGTTATTTTTTAAACTTAAACCATAAATTATCATCATAAGGTAATAAGATAGGAAATTTAAAATTTACTAGATTTTTCAGGATTTCTAGAAACGAATTGAGACTTATATTTTACTTGTTCTGTATGGTAGAAAAATAAGAGATCATGATATTTTTAATATTAAACCAAATTTTAACAGCTTGAAATATTAACAATTAAGATAATTCAAACAATTTAGTTATTTTTTACGAGTTTTCTTGAAACCATAATTAATAGTTTTGTTAAAATATAAAAATAAAGAATATCAAGAAAATTTAAATTAAATTAAGAAATTTTTGTGCAAATTTAAATTAAATTCGGAAATCTTTGTAGGTGTACTCAAGATTGAGAAATACTAGGTCAGAATTACTTCCGAGAGAATATTTTCAACTTAAAACTTATATAATTATTATATGTTTTAAATAAAAATAAATTATCATTAAATAAGCTTATGATATAATTAGGTTGTGGAAATAATTAGGGATATTATTTAGGGTTTGGGTCCCCATCCTCTCCAACATCGTGATAAACGCACTTAGCGTAAACCAGACATATTTTATCCTTTATGCATTTTTTATTGCAACCTCAAAAGGTGAGAATTTGAAGAAATAATAAAAAAAAATATTAACATTATTATAAACTGAAATGTTAATAACATAATTTTTATTATTATTTCAGTGTATTTCTTGTTATATAATTTATAAAAATAACATTGTTTTTTTTTTCATTGCCATAGCAAAAGTGAAAATTGTTAAAAACACGATTTCATTTTCGTCGCCATAGAAAAGCCGTTTTTGAAAACGCGCCAAGCAGGGGATCCAAACCACAATTTAACCAAAACACATATTTATGAATCCATACTAGTTATCGAATTATTTATTACACATAGGAGAAGTGATAGATCACTAAACAATAAATTATTTATCGTCAAATCTTCTAGTAAGACAACTGTCCTTGAGGGCGATAAAACTCAAGGGAAAACAAAAACATATAAATGATCATTCCAAGTTAAATAATTGAGTTACTTGAACCCATATTCCTCATGATAATTGATCACTCATTTATTGCTGTTTAGGTATATATGACAGGATAGTTTCTTTCTATAGGAGAAGTATTTCCCCCTATATAAATTTAAGCAATTTGTTTGGCATGTAAGCAGTTGGTTTGGCATGTTGCAAGAAAAGATTAAAGATAGAAAAGAAATGGTGCATGCATTTTTAAAAGCATAAATAACTAATTCTAACCCCCAATGATATTTAAGAAATGCAGTTATCATGCTTTCATAAACGTTTTCCTGATATGTCAAAAATTTAAATCTTAGAGAATCTCAGTTTTTTTTATCTAGACATTTGTACACAGAAAATAAACAATAAATAATTATATAATTATTTTAAATTATGAGTTTTCCTGTAAAGTCTATAATGTATAAAATCTCTTCTACATTTTATTTATTATTATAAATTCTAGTTGAGTGATTTGAAGGAAAAGCAATATGTATCTTATATTCTAATGAAAATTAAAGTTGAAACATTTTATTGTTTTATAACTAAAAGTAAAATAAAAGAATAACAATATACTAAATTCTAAAATAACCGATGAATGAATCTTGTTACGTTTGTAAAAAAATATTGAAATAGTTTTTTTAACATAAAAATGAATCAAAACGTAAATTTGCTTGTTTTAATCGCTAAAGTCTCAATTCACGTAATATCATATTATTCAGACCGTGTGTCAGAAATTAAATATCTCGATTTATTTACTATCACAATTGCAGTAAAAAATTCAAGAAGTCTTCCAGTAAAATCCACATTCTGAATTGTATTTTCGTAGAACACTGAAATAAACTAGTTATTTCAGTTTGAAAATCCTTTCAAAGCATGACGTATTTCTGACAATTGAATAAAAATATTTACTCTCTATGTTGTATATTTCTTGTATGAATCTTTCAAAGAAATATTTCTTTGCAATTTTATAAAAAAAAATAATTTCCGGTTAAAATATATTTACATTTTATTTTAGAATTTGTGGTAGAATACTCAATATAAATTTTAAAAAGCAAAAGTTAGATTTAAATTATGACGTGGGTTTATCAAAATGAATTATAATATATGGTATGATGAGAAATATTATTTAAAATTATTGACTGGTTGAAACGATTTATAGCAATATTTTTAAAATATCTTTTTGATATGTCTTATTCAAGGTTTTCCGACGTTAATTGAAGATACCATGCTTTTCGGAATAAAAAAATTCGGATTTTGTATGAATCATAAAAAAATATTTAAATGTTCTGAATGCATCAAGGGAAATGCTTAGAAGTGTTTGGGATTTTCTCACTAAAGAAGTCATAGTATATCTTTTGTATATGTCAGACCTTGAAGACAGGATACTTTAAACGTTAAAGAAACTTTTTTACAAATTATATGTGTGAAAAAAATGTGCAATACCTTAGATATAGTTTTATTCTTTCAGTCTATATCATTACATATAATATGTTGTTGTTATTTATATTATAGTTAGTGAAGCCAAGCTTGCTCGACTGGTACTGAACGAACGAAATCAGAAAGAGCGCCTTCCGTTTTTGAATGGAATATTCTCTCAAGAGAGGTGGAAGTACGACTTGGCTCATAGATGGCACCACCAACTAAGTCTTAGAATTTTAGACATTGAAGCCAGAGAAGACTAATAGCCTGGCTCCAATCATACCCAGATGTATTGATTTGGAATTGTTACATGGAGAGCATATGCAAACATATTTGATGCGCCATTATTAAACACGACAGATCATTGACTAAGCCGGGATTCGAACTCACTACCTTCCGGTAAAAAAGAACGACGCCGTAACCAACCAAGCCATTACGGCACATAATGTGTAAAGTTTCTATTCAAAAATTTTATGCAAGATGTTAAATATTTCATTGTGAATACCTGTTTCAGACTTTTAATAATATTCATAGTGAAGTTTGATTACTTATTTGAATTTATGGGTTATTTGAACTCTTTTGCTGAAAACTAATTTTAATTGCTGTAGTTTATAAGCAATTTGCTGAAGGAGAACTCATATAGGAACACATTAAATAAGTTTTAAGCCCCAAACAAACTTTGCCTCATACCAATGCAATATTGAAGGTTCTTTTTGTGCAAAATTCGAGAACCATAACTTAATGAGTGGTAATTATTCCATGCTCTCCGAGGAATATCTTAGGAATGATGGATGATACAATGTACAAATGTGTTTATTTTAAATATTAAAATCATGTTTATTTTTTAAACAGGGATGATGCCATTGGGTTAGCTTTACATATAACAAAATAAATGAAGATAATGACTCGTAACATGGAACGGATTTTGGCTAATTAAGGTCTTTCTAGAAATTTTCCAAGACGATTAAATCCTCTGATTAGAGTCTAGTGTATTTATCCCTTAGTAACAAATGCGAAACTATTTATGGCAAGCTATCAAATAAACGTCATACTTCTAGCAAACTGTTTAATATTAAAAATATCTCTAAATTATTTAAAATGACAACAGTTATTTTGTTTATTTTAAAGCATATACTTTATTAAAATAAAATATGTAAACTGCAATTTCATTAACATTAGAATATTATTTTCTACTTAATTTTATAATATTTAAATAATTTCTGAGCAAATTTTGTTTATTTCTTTAAGATATTAAATTAATTTTAAACAGCAATTTAGGAAGTATTTTTCTGAAATATTATGTTTTTATACCTTTTTTTTAATTCACTTCATTTCATTCAAAAAATACGTTTGTGTGTATATATGTGTACTCATAAAAATATATTTAATTTTTCTAAAGGTATCAATGAAGTACTTAGAAGTGTTTTGGATCTTTATATTAAGGAAGTGAGAATTGTTATCTACGTCAAACATTTCTGGAAGACATGATACTTTAAACATTTAAGAAACTTCTTTACAGGTTTTATTTGTGAAAAATGCAATGATAATGATTTTATTGTTTTTTTATGAGTCTGCATCATTACATAATATGTAAAGTTTCTTTTCAAAACTTTTATTTAAGATGTTAAATGTGAATGAATGTGACCTTTAAAAAATTCATACTGAAGTTTATTTCCTTTTTGAATTCATGGGCTATTTAACATGGGCTATTTTACAGAAAATTAGTTTTATTTATAGAAGAAGAATGATTGAATGCATTAAAATATAATATATAAATATTAAAAATTAATGTTTACAAACTGTCATTTAAGATGTAAAAAAAATAAATATATTAAATATTTTAAAATTCAAAAAGCCATATTAGACTAGATAATTAAAAATATGCAATTCTACTCCACAGAGAAATTAAAATAAATTTGGTATAAATTTTATTAGAATATTCAATGAAAATTACAATAAAAAATTTTATAACTATTCTCTAACAATAAGAGATAAAGTATGAAATAATAATCACTTTCTGAATTACTTTCAATTGTTGATATTTGCATTCACGGTCTTCTTTATTTAACTTCATTGGTTGCGTTTAGCCTCATTTTTTTAACATTCAATATCAATATTTCAAGAATACTTCATATAATTTTGACAATTCTAGACATTAAATTTAATTTAATGATTCAATTTTATAAAAATAAAAATTCAAATAACGCTTAGTAACGACACAATGTGATTATTTTATTTCATGTATTTAAATACTAACTGTGTGTAGAATACACTACAGTTAACTGTATAATTCATTTTGAGTGTTCTGTTACCCCATTTAAATGCTCAAATTAAAATGAATAATTTTCCAATATAGCTTCGGTTATAGGAAAACAATTTTGAAATAATTAGTAATCCAGCAAAGTTGCATCATATGCAATATTTGTAATTTATTTGACCTCAATTACACAGCAAATCGAAAGTTGTTTAGTTTCCTGACTATACTCAAATGTTTAATTTGCGTTTTGATGTTAAAATTTATTATGCATTGAAGTTTGGATTGAAAGTGGTATCTACTATATAAACACATAAGTAACTATTGATCGTCTAAATTTGGCATAATAACTGATGTGAATAGACTGTTGTATGTAAATAAGCCTTTCTTGATCATGAATAAGCACATTTCACTTGTAATTTTCATCTCTTGGAAGTCATATTGAATCACCCGAAAATATGGTAAGGATGTTGACTTCATTATGTTTAATTCAATAATTTAAATTTAGATGTTTATAGTTTAAGACAGTAAAGATTTATATTTTTGCTATTGTGAATAATAGAGAATGAATTGTGTGAAATATTATAATATTTATAAAATATTAAAATTAAAGTAATATTTTCATATAATAAAATGTTCTTCATTTGAGTTTCTACTTTAATTGAGAATAAGCTCAATTATTTATCTATTGTTTTCGAATTTGAATTGAAAGTATTTATTAAGAGCCGCCCACCCTGTCTGGTGGTTAGAGAACCTGACTACGGATGAGGATGACCTGGGTTCGAATCCCGGCTCGGACATGGATGTACTTTCTCTTTCTCTCTGTATGTGTTTCTTGTCCTTTCCTTAGACGATGGATGAATGTAGCCAACCCTAAAAACTGGTTTGTGGTGGTGTGGCGTGGGTGATGCTACTTGTACCTCCGTGACTTGGTTCACATGTGCCCACTGGGTAACAATAAAATGAGTAGCAACTTCCGGCCTTGTTGCGGCAAATGGGCTAATTACTCAAGTGTGCCGCCTATTAGGAACCAAAAAAAAGTATTTTCCAAGATAGTTTGTGATGTACGATCGGTGATATTGTGAATTAGTCGCATAATGCATGTTTTTTATTATAACCGTTTGTGCAGAACTCATTTCAGATAACTTCACAATCGGAATAAGTGATTGTCAATCCAGCTCAAGTAATTGTAGTGGCTAGATTACAGAGAAATGAATGATTGGTAGTTTTGTCATTTAAAAAATGAAGATTTATAATTACGTTTACAGCTGTGATAATGTCGTCTTGTCTAAAACTTATTCCACTCATACATCTGCACTGTTGCAGACTTATTCCTTATACTCCTGAGATTCACAGCGACCCATATTAAAGTTATAGTCTTACAGTTCGCAAAACTTGAAATGTTAGAGACTTCTCTTTGAAAAAAACTCGCCTTGACTATGCATTTTTAATTTCCATTAGAGCAAGAAATTGTAGGATGCAATTTCTCATTTCGGCAAATCAGCAGGAACTTACACCTAAACTTGCATAATTTCGAATAAAACTCAGCTATAGAAAGCAATCATGTTTTGTTTTTATGTAAACGTTATCAACTTCCGTAATGTCAATATTGTAGAAAATTCTGTTGATTTTAATATAGCTTTTTCATTTTTCTTAAATAAAATTATAAGCATAATTTAAAAGTATTTACTTAATATAGACGTAAAATAGAACAATGGGAATTTCGTATTCTAAACAAAAATTCTCAATAGATTTGTAAGCATATTATAAACATTTTAAATTTCCAATAAAACATAAAACATCATACGATTATAAAGAATTACTGAAAGAAATTGTTTTTTTAGAATTCTCAATATAAATATTAAGAATTATTACATTTAAACGGCTTAAAATGCTTACAAGTGTGTCATAAATTAATTTAAAACCATTAATTACTTCTATTTTAAATATATTATCACTAATACATGTATATTAATGTTAGAATATGTGTGGTTTTTTTTAGTAAGGAAATACAATTCATTATGAAAAAATAATGGAACTAGTATTTCTAAATTAAGTTTCATTTGGAAAAACTTAATTAAATAAATTAATATAGCATTAAAGTGTTCTAATTACATGTTCTTCCAATAAACTCATTTGAGATATCATTATATTTTTAGATCTATACTATTCTTTAGTAGTTATCTTTGCTAGACAGAAAAAACTAATGTTAATCCTCACAACGAGACGAACAGTCGTTAATATTCTATACATGTTGGAAGACAGGAAACGATCTGTCGTTATCTGTGTGATGGGTATTCGGAGATCTCTGAAAAAATCTGAGTGGGCGGATGCCCTCATGAGAATATCCCGTCTCATCGGACAGTAAGACTTACCCACTCCAATTCAGATAAAGATAATGACCATCTTCCGAACTTGAAACAAAAAGAAAAATAAGTTAAACCTCTTCTTATTGCAAATAATTAATTTATTTTTTTACAACGCGAAGATAATAAGATTGAAATTTTTATATGAAATAACAAATAATTTACAAAAAAATGAATTCTTTTGTTAGCATTTATATATAGAACAATAATAAAAATATTTGTACACTTAACATTTAGAAGATTTCTTCTTTATGGAACACTAAATATTTCAATATTGAGACGTATAGCGCCCCCTGTCTACAACAACACCCATGACGTCATTAACAAGGAAGCCAGTGCCTCTCCAGCAATTGTAGGAATGAGAAGTACATTGATATGATTCTCAAGTTAACCCTTTTTTATACTTTTAATGTTTAAATTTTATTTTATTTGTAATATATAAATTTGCGTTGTGTTCATGTTGTGTATTAAATTGTAATAAATTACTTTTGAGCTATTTAAGGAATTTATTACTTTTTTTCCTTTTCAACCAAATAAGTGCTACAGGTGTTAATAAATTATTATAAACTTTTTGATCAAATAACTGTGCATTAATAGCAACAAATGAACAAAATGTGTAATGCTGAATGTCATGGAAAAATGCAAGGATGCATCTCATTCACCACGGATACGTGATTGGTTATGGAGGACTTATTACCAGGATTTTCAATTGCCAACTATAGTTACGCATTGGTATGTGATTGGCATTTTAACTCTGATTATATTTCAAACGTGATTGGCAGCAGATGAACAAAATGTGTAATGTTGAATTTCATGGAAGAATGCAAGGATGCATCTCATTCCCCATGGGTACGTGATCAGTTATGGAGATCTTATACCTGCAACCTTTGATTGGCACTATAATTACGCATTGACTTGGGATTGGTATTTTAGCAGTGATTTCACATCAAAGTAGCATCGGTAGCAGAGATTTAAAAATGTAAAAATATTTCTAAAAAATTGAATAAATTTTTTATAATGTGTTTAACACAACCATATTCGCATGGAATTCATTTTACATAAATTTCTCCATTATGTTGAAATAAAATTTTTTTAAATTTTTTCATAAAGTAGCAACATACAACAATTTTCATATAAGTAGTAACAAAATACATAAGAATTTTATATTTATTTTGGTAAAAACAAAAATATTAATTGAATTACTATAGTTTCTATATGGATATATTTTATTTGATTTATTTGTAGATGTACACTTACCATTAGAAACTGGTTTTTAAAATAAGCAGACTTTTGGCAGTGAGAACATCGTTGAAAAAATCCTAAACTTTACAAGGCCTAGAGATACCTAATGGTATATTAAAACATTTATTTTCTGATTTATTTTGGTAAAACTATATTTGAGGGTGTCCCCTTGGCGATATTTGGTGCCATTTCTGTTTGCGCTGAACACAATGTAAACAGGTCTGGCAACCAAAACATAATGAAATTGCAATAAAGATAATAAAGGAAAACTTAAAAAACCAAATAAATTGCATAAAATAACTTGGTGAGGATCAAGGAGGTACGTTCTAGTAAAGGATAAAATATGCCTGGTTTACGCTAAGTGCGTTTATCGCCATGTTGGAGAGGAAGGGGACCCAAATCCTAGATAATATCCCTAATTATATCCAAAACCTAATTATATCATAAGCTTATTTAATGATAATTTATTTTTATTTAAAAAATATAATAATATAAGTTTCATGTTTAAAATATTCATCCGGAAGTAATTCTGACCCAGAATTTCTCAATCCTGAGTATACCTACAAAAATTTCTAAATAAATCTTATAATTTGCACAAACATTTCTGAATTTAATTAAAATTTTGTTGATATTTTTTATTTTTATATTTTAACACAATTACTAATTATAGTTTCAAGATAATTCGTAAAAAAATAAGTAAACTGTTTGAATTTATTGTTAATATTTCAAGTTGTAAAAATTTGGTCAAATATTAATAATATCATGTTCTCTTATTTTTCTACCTTACAGAACAAGTAAAATAAAAATCTCAATTCATCTCCAGGAATACTGAAAAATCTAGTAAATTTTAAATTTAATGATGTGTTAATTTATGGTTTAATAAAAAAAATAACGCCATATATCAAATTTTGCTAAAAGTTTTATGCAAATACGCATGTGCGAACACCTGATCCTACACTTCTTTCCATTTTAAAGGAACATTTCAACCAAAGGTGGAAAATAATAAATGGGGTATTCTACTTAGCTTTTAAGTTTTCAGAAGTAATATAAATTCATGGCTTGTGATTTCGTAAGCATTATGTTTCCTTATGGATTTTCACTGTAAGAATAAAACGACATTCATATTTAGCAGCTTTAAGATTGTTATTTATCTCTGCAATAAAACTGCTCAGAATATTACATAGAGAAATCATAAACAATTCTATGCATGAAAATGTTTTACAATGGATAAATTGAATTGAATTTATTTTTTCTTGTCATTGTAAGTCCTAAATTTTAATTATAAAATAGATTTTTTTCCATTATTATAAGCATAAAATATTTGTTTAATAAAAGTTATTGAGCCACTAATTTTCACAAAATTGAAAATAGTTCTGTAAGTTTACAAGGAAATCTAATTGAAATAATGAAAAAATATCTTCGTGACTTTTTTACAAATTAATAGTTTGTGGACTGAAAACTATGAAATGTCAATATTTTAAGCGTTTGGTATTTACAGAAATGAAATCAATATATTACAAATATCTTCATACCTTTTATACTAGATATTATAATTGGCTATTTATTTTAATATTTTACATAGTGTATTATATTTACAAATTGTTGTATTGAATTTGAAAATTCTGTTTCTAGAATAGATTTGATTATTTAATAATAAGAATTTATTTGCATGATAAAATACTGTTTTATTTAAAATTTATATAATCTTAAAATAGAATTAATATATTCTTAAATTATTTTAGATTATTTTTATACTTGTATTTACATTATATTATATAGACTTATTTATATATTCAAATTATAGTATATACTCTAATTTTTTTTTTATATTCTTAAATGACATTTATATTCCTAGATATTTTGATTCTCTTGACACACTTTTAAAAATTAAACAAAATAATTTAATTTTTATGGATAAGTTAAAATGATCATAGTATTATTATACGTATCGTAGCATTATCAATATATTATTACACTATATTCATTATGAATAAGGTATTATATGTTAAATTTTTATGATACATATAATAATACTATATTAAAATAATTATGAATATAGTATTATATATTATACGTATCATAAATTTTATTGTAAATAAAAAATTGCTCAAATTCTATTTGGAAGAATTCAATTTTAATTTCAATTTGCTATCATTTATACATAATGAATAATACTAGCTAATAAAAATGACAAAAATTGTGTGTGTCTTGTAATACCTTATATATTATTACCTTTATTATTTACTTTAATTATCTTTTATTGACATAAGGTTTTGAATTTAAAAAACATTATTGGTAAGCTATATGATATAAAAACAAAGTGTATAGAAATAATTACTTACCTTTATTTCAAAAATAAAATTATCGAAAAGTATCAGAATATATTGTTTAAATTTAAGACCAGAATATTTTCTTAGTTATCAGAATACTTTATGCAAAATTCTGTTTAATCCGATTTTTAAGCTTCAGCAATGAGATTACATGAAACTAACAATTTGTGTATTATTTTAGGAGTCAAAACTTCAGCCTAATCTTCTAAAAATTACAAAAAATAGTATATAGTTAAAATCTTCACAAAGTACTAGCAATTTATATACATATAAAGCATACATTTAGTTCCTTTGAATATTGATCAATTTTGTTATTTATATCTAAATATGCCATTATTTTGTGAAATGAAAATATTTTAAAGCAAATCAGAAATCCTCTTAATCCATCAAATAAAAAAAAAACTTCAAACTAAAAGATATTCACTTGCGTCCTCTTATGAATATTAAAAAAATATGGAATAAAAATACGAATCTTTAAAGTATTGAAGAAAAAAAAATATGTATTTAAATTTTTTCTCCTCCTTAATTATGCATTCAGGTTTATAAGTAAAAGTTTATAAATCAATGCTAACTATATTTGAAGAATTCTTAAACTTTTTAAAATTTTTTAAGATGATATTGTTATAAGTTTTATATTTCTAACAAAGTAATCTTTATTTTATTTTATGCCTTAAAGTATAAAAATTATTGTTAAGCTAATTATAATAAAAATGAGAGAAAGAGAAATTTTGATATAATAATATAAGAAAAGATATTCAAAACATTTGACAAAGTATTCTAAAACAACATAACTTTTTATAATGTAGAAAAAAATTCTTAACACAAATTATTATTACATTTCACTTTATATAGTTGATAAGGACTATTATATTTATCAGTTTTCGAAACACTCAGTTTTATTTCTAGGTTCACAAATTAAGTAAAAATATTGAATAATATAGTTTAAATGTAACTTAATTTAATATAACTTTTCAAAATAAATTATTTTGTAGTATTGTAAGTGTGAAATATCATAGAATAAATAAAACTGATTTTGGATATTATTTTCAATTTGATATTGAAATAACGAAAAGCAAACACACTAAGATGTTTAACCGAAACCAATACATTAATTATGATGAATGGAAAGTGTTGGATGTGTAAGTGACAAGAATAATTTGTCAAGGAAATATGCGACAATTTCCTGTCATTTTCTATATAGTTAGTTATAATGTCCTTAAAATATTTCTTTCTATTGGAGAAAGCAAAGCATTTTTTTATGTATTTAAAGTTACGTATTAAAAATATATCCATTTAAGAGCCTTCTTTTTTGTAACAATTGTTAAAATTTCAATTAAAAAACTTCATATACAGTAGAAGTCCGATAATCCGGCACGTTCGGGACCGGCTTGGTGCCGGACTACCGAAAATTCCGGTCTATCAGGCGGTAATTAAAAGAACAATTAGGTCAATAATTAAACTACAAGTACAGTATACAAATACATACAACATGGTTTATTTTGCATTACATATAATGTATGTACACGTACTGTAAAACATATTTCACTTAGATTTAAAAAAGTCACGAATGTCTTATTGTTTTCTTGACTTTTGGCGTTTAGTAGAAAATTTATCTCTAATGATATGGAAATCAATAATTTCTGAAGCACTGTATGAGCCTCAGCAAAAGAGATAAACTTATTTAGTGATGCTGCAGCTTCTGCCCAGCTGAATTTTCCTTTTCTTCCATTGCATCATCTGAGTCACTTTCTTCAAGATTTTGAGTAGGCTGAGGGTTTACTACAATATTGATAATGTCCTCATCGGTTAGTTCTTGTTCAACAGGCTCATTCTCATCGATTAGAAGCTACTCCTTTATCTCATCTTCAGGCAATTGTTAACTGTTTCCAAACAATACCGAGCGCTCCCGGATAATCTCGAACTACACCGAAAACTTCCGAATAACTCTCGAGCGTTTTCATTTGCTTTAAAAACACACTTTTAGAGAAAACCGAAATTTTTACAATTTTCCGGAGCGATGCCGGACTATCGGGCATTCCGGACAGTTGGATGCCGGACTAATGGACTTCTACTGTATTACAAAAAAGCAAAAAACTTGCCACAAATAAGCTTAAAATTCGCATTTTCCCCGCATATTTTTTATCATTTTACAAATTAAAACAAAGTTTTTCACTGCATTTAGTTTGCTTAAATTTTAATAAAAATGAATTTATAATTAATTTAAAAAAAAAAATACATATGCGTTACGTTAAGGAGCAATATAAATAATGATAGAAATTGATAATCTGTAGTTTTCGTTCTAGTGAGATTCATTTCTAATAAATTTAAGTTTACATTTAAAAGTAATGTAAAATTATTTTTAATTCATTTGTTATTTTTACTGATAAATGCAATCACTTCATAATTGTTATTTATAAAATCAAAAAGTTTAGTTATAAATAATATTATTTAAATAATGGTCAACAAACTGCTTCTTGAAAATAAAAAGAAAATACTATGCGTTAAAATGTACGCTACACTTCACACAACACATCCAAGAATGTATGAAAATTATTTGTTTTCCTGTTGTTGTTACAACAGCAGAAAGACACTTGGTGAAACAACCAACCCCGCCCATCAACGTCTGGACGAATGAAGTCAGAAAGAGTGTTTTCTGTTTTTCAACAGAGCAATCCTTTACGAGGGTGAAAGTACAACTTGGGCTCAAAAATGGCTGATAATCAGAAAAGATCCAAGGCCTGGCTCCTAACATCCCCAGAGTTATTAATTTGGAATGGAAAACACTGCGGCATATTTTATGATATATTTTACGTCACTACATATTTTACATGCCACAGACTAAAGTAATGAACATGACGGATCTTCAGATAAACCGGGATTCGAACTCACCAACTTAAATTCCAATTTAAAGATCGAAGCCAGAAAAGACCCAAGACCCACCTCCTAACGCCCAAGAGATATTAATTTTGAATGGGAACATGGAGGACATTGCGACCACGACATATTTTACGTGCTCCAGTCACCATTAGTGAACACAGTGGGTCTTCTTATATGTTGGGATTTGAACTCACCACCTTCCGGTAACTAAAATGATGCATTAAGCATTCAGTTGTGATTAGAAATTGCAATTGCTAAAATAAAATGAGGTATTTAAAAAAAATGCAAGACAAGCATGAAGCACAATATAAAAATACGTAGTAAGATAACTTTTTATATAAGGTACACATTTATTTCTTTATAATGAAGAAAGTAATATAGAAGTAAATGAAATCAATGTGATTCGACTATTAACAACACATTTTTATTACTAGAAACTATATAATGATTATAAGTTTTACTGATTACTACTACTGAACTTTTATTTTTTTTTTTCTGCAGCCATCATGAATTTATATTTGCTTAAACAAAATAAGATTATTACAAACTTTAAATATCGTAGTTTCCCTGTAACTAACTTGACTATACAGTAGTGGTTATATTCATAATGAGAAAATTAATGTTTAGTTTATTGGAAAATTATTTGTCAGTTATTGCCTTTATAACAATTATTATTATTATGAGTTTTCCTTCTATCCCACTAGATGACATTTACACCTTAAGGACTAAAACTAAAAATATCAAATATAATTTATTTATCTAGTAAAAATATTTATAAAAATAGAAATAACATCTATACTGGTTGATAACATCTGTACGGGATATTTATAAAGGGTGATTCTGTAAACAAACATTTTTGAAATCAGTATGCCATCTTAAAATTTCATATTAATCAACATATTTATTTTGGCAAGTATGGTGACTCAGCAAGCAACCCACACAGCTAACTAACTTTGATTTTGTCTAACTTTACTTTTGTGCTATAACTTTGTAGCAACTACGATTACTGCAATGATTTAACGTAAACTGAAACCTGTACTTAAATATATGTATGTGCAAATCTGAAATATCAAATGGCTGTATGACTCATCAGGTGGACTGTCTTAATAAATTTTCTTCATCCATTTGGGTTTTGCTTGAATTCTCATATCTCAAGTTCCACTAATCGAACAATTTAAAGTAAATTTCATACGTTATCTAAACTGTTATGATACTATAGTTTTCTTGCCCAAACAATGAAAAAAAAACATTTATGTAAGACTGCATTTTCTATTTTGCTCAATCATTCACTTCTGTTTCTTGAAGATATATATTAAACAGCAGTCTGAGCAAACATGATATTCCTTAAAATAAATAAAGTAAAATATTTTTTGTGTTTAGAAGTGTACTGTTAGTATTTTAAAAATAATCACCAGCGTTTTTCAAATATTGTAGCATTCCAAATGGGTAAACATATAACAATTTCCACTGAAAATGTATATATGTAGTTTTATAAATTTGATATATAGATATTTGAATATTCGCCATGGCAAGAATATATGTAGCCAGTAAACCATATTTTTTACATATCGTAGTTGATAAAATTTAATTGATTCCCTAGCGCCCATTTAATTAATGTTCAAATGGAAATTAAAAACAAACATTCAATTATCATTACTCAGCAAAATTTGATATAATCTGGAAATATGCAATTTTCACTTTTGATTATTATCAATACATTTTATTTATTTTAATAATACTTTTTATATATAGATTTAATTGTTTCCCCTATATATAATCTATCTTAATTAATAAAAAGTTAACTCAATTATTTTTCATGTCACCAAACCACAATGATCTTAATTGGACCCAGTGAATGATTATCGCTTAGTTTTTATTCAATTCCCATCTCTGATATGTATGTGAGTGCAGTTAAAATTAATTTTTAATTATAAATACCTTTCTAATTAGTTACTGTATATAAAAATTTAACTTAGATTGGCAAAGAAAGAAAACCAAATTATTACAATTTTATATCGTATGAAATCATATGAAAATATGGTGAGTGACGATCAAATTTGTGTGGCCCTATAAATCATTACTTGTTCACTCGAGGAAAATTCAGGAATTAAACCTAAAAGGTTTAGAACACAATTAACATTAGATTTACTTTTGTTAACTTAAGTAGCTGAAATCATAGATTAAAGAAGATTACTTAAGAGTAGGAAATGGTAAGAAATTTTTATTTAAAATAATTAAATTTCAATTTATCTTCACTGTTTGTATTCATTCAATTTAAATTTATTGATTGAAATTTATTTTAGGAAATTTTCGGTAAAATATAATTTTGAAACTTCTATATGTGTAACTGAAATAAATAAGAAGTGTTTTCAAGCCGCAAACATAACTTTTTTGCTCAAAAATCTGTCACTTAGGAAACTTTATTTCTATAGCTTTTATTAACAATGAAAACAATTTTGAGATACAACAAAATATAAATATCAAATTTTAATATAATAAGAAAATAACGAAAAAGAAATTAAATATTTGGTTGTTTCTTTACCTACTTGAATAGGAATAAATCGATAAAGTTACATTTTGTAGGAAAAGGAAGTAGAGATTTAATACATACAGAATTCAAAAAGAGCCCTGTTATTTTTGTCATGAATTAGATGTAACCAATGAAACACTCTTTGTATTTCGAATTAACGACCTTAAATCAAATAATAAATTTATAAATCTCTATTTTACTCATTCGTATTACCCATATGTTAGCTTGTTTCTTAGAGAAAATTGCACCGACAAATTAGCTAGGATAATCAACTTCAAATTATTAAATTTTACAAAACAATTAAGGAGCTTATAGTTGTTTAATAATTCGAAATACAAAGAAGTTAAATAAAGAAGAATGTTCAAAAAATATTTGAAAGATAGCAAATTTTTAAATTCATAATGTATAAAAAAAATTAAAAAAAACCGAGAAATATCCAGAATTTTTTTTTATTCAAATTTTTATATATTTAAAATATATATATAGATATTCTGTTTTTTCTCATTACTTTTAATTCTAGTGAATATCCTCTTAATTTCTTAAATAATTAAATATGTAGCAAAAACCACAATTTTTTTACAATTTATGAACAATCTAAATACATATATATTTTTTTTCAAATGATAATTGATATTATTTTTTTTTAAATCTTAATTCAGATAAAGACTAAAGAATAATAATTGAAAATCTTAGTACTGCACCAAAGAAAAGAATTATAAACGCGGAGAAAAATTTCTTCAGAGCAACAATAAAGTGGGCAGTAAACATACGTAACTTCAAGACCTTGAAGAAAAGAAATATTCAAAGAAAATCGTAAATCGCACAATACTTTTTTGGCAATTGGTAAAGAAACTTGGAAAAGAGTATCAAGAATATTGATTGACTTTTGTTTAACTTTTAAAAAAAGAAATTACTATTGTATCTAAAAAAAAAATGGAAACTAAACGAGTATTCAAGTTCTTCTGGTAAGAAATATTTATCGTTTTGAAATAGGTAATCAGTTTAAAAGTTAAGAGTTTTACCTGTGAAAATTATAACTATTTACTTTTATTTTCTTACAAAAACTGTAAAAACTATTCTTATGTTTTACATTTTACCAACCTGTAATTTAATTATAACAAAAATCATTTTTTATAAATCTAAATATTTATTAATCAAAACGCTTTTTTTAAAAAAATAGATGCAATATAGAATTTCAAGCACGAATTCTCTGAATCAGGTTTTATATATATCTATGAAAATTGAACAGAAAAGTTACACGTTTCAATACAAATATTTATAATTTTTGATACTCATAAATTCTAAATTTTTTTACTCATTATCACGAGCTGGTAAAACTTAAATGCTTAAGTTATATATGTTATATATCTTAACACTTTAGATTTGGTTTAGTATTGTTGTTCGTTAGTAATATTTTACTCTATTCGATAAATTATATTTAGTTTTAAGTGCATTTCGAACCACAGTGGATAACTATATTCGTACCCTACAATAGAACTCACGAGCCAGAACAATATCCTCTCATCTAACAGATTGGCAATAACTGAGTAGAAAATAATGATACTCAGTATTTCCAGTTAAATTTTGAGGAATTTATGTATTTTAACAAAAGTAGAAATTTGCAAAAGATAAAGAGTGTAAGTTTAGTAAAAGTATACAACACAAATAAGTTTTCGTTGATTATTTGCTATAAATTTCTATGCAGTTTATATGGAATAATTTAAGAGCTTAGACAGTAAAATGTATAATATTGCAAAGTTCTTTAAAAAATGGTAATATTTAAAGAGCTGTCAACTTGAACAAGTTCTATAAAAATCTTTCTCTATAGAAGTATCTTCCAAATTCTTCCTACAGAGGAAAGTAATTGAAAATGTGGTTCACATTTTTTAGTGTATTTTTGGTTAAACTTTCTCTAAACATTTCTAATGAAAAAAAAATATAAAAATGTATGGTGTACAACTATGAATTATATATTTCTGCCATACACTTCTGATATAAATTGGATGCGTATTTCAAAAGTATTGTCATTAAAATGTTCTTAATCTTATTTACTTCATTCGCCTCGTCTCTTGACGGGCTGGTTTGGAGTTGCCAAGCGTCATCAGTAACAACAGGAGGCCGTGGTAGCCTGGTTGGTTAGGGCGTCGTTCTCGTTACCAAAAGGTGCTGAGTTCGAATCCTGGCATAGCCGAAGTTCCGTCGTGTTCACTAATGGCGACTGGGGCAAGTAAAATATGTCGTGTCGCAGTGACTCCCTCATGTTCCCATTAGAAATTAATACCTCTGGGGGTGGTTGGAACCAGGCTATGAGTCTTCACTGGTTTCAAATCTAATTTGGAAGATTCAGATGGTGCTGCCATCTATGAGCCAAAAGTCGTACTTTCACCTTCGTATGAGGGTGCTCTATTCAAAAACGTTAAACGTTCTCTCTCTAGTCAAGATCATTCGCCTAGTCTCTTAACGGGCAGGCTTGGCGTTGCCAAGTGTCATCTGTAACAACAATTTTATTTTCCGTTTAAAACTTGTTTTTCATGTAAACAAAAAAATAGTGTGTTAACTATTTTTTAATATTAATGCGAATTTTATGAATTTCGTTTTGTGAAGCTTTCCACTGCCAAGTTTTAAGCGTTGACATTGTTATTATTGCAATACGTCTTCTGATTATGTGTTAAACATTTTCCATCCAAATATTTGTGTGGAGAGAGTATAACATCTGTTTCATACTTTGTGTTTTAACGCCTATATTCTTCCAGATATTAAGTGTTTCGTATTGAGTGTTCGTCGTTCGTTGTTAAAGTTGATACTACAAAAGGTTATCAACTTTAACAAAAGGAATACTTCAAGTTGCCCATTAGTTTACAATTATTTCAAATATAACATTTTCCTTTCAAATAACGTTGTAACTCAACCTTTTAACTATTCTGTCCTCGCAATTAATATTTTTCGATTACGATACAATACTTTATTTGATATTAATACATATAAAGTATTAATATCAAATAAAGTATTGTAATACCTCTAAATATCATATTAGTAATACCTCTAAATTCACACTAAAATACTTCAAAGAATCACTTTCTTAAATCATCCACGACTGCTAATGAACTGTAAATTCACATTGCTTTTAATTCTGATGCTTAGTCATCCAATCAAATTAATGATGCATATAGATTTTTTTCAATGCCTGACGAGTATAAAAAGCAAAACCATTGGCGACGAGTACGATGGTTCTCTGAATTTTTTACAATACACGCAGTCGATAATTTACAAATTAAAAATAATGGTTTAATTTTAAAATGTAAAGTATTTGAACACAGAAGACAATTTTTCACTGACTTACTTCAACTTGTTTAGTGTAGAATAAATTTTAAACAGAAGAGAAAATGGAGTTGACGCGAGAACATTTCGCGCTATGATTTTCTACGATTTTAAAGCAGGATTAAATCAAGAAGAATGCGTTCAACGGTTGCAATTAGCATTTGGTGATGAATCTCCAGCTCGTGCTACTATATTCAGATGGTTCAAAGAATTTAGAAGAGGTCGCAATTTTCTTCAGGATGAAGAACACACAGGAAGGTCGCCGTCGGCAGTAATCCCGGATAATGTGTCTGCCATACGAAAAATGTTAATGGATGATAATCGCTGTACCTATCAAATGATACAGAGGGAACTTAACATTAGATCCGCAGCCATACACAAAATCATTCATGAAGAATTACGTATGAAAAAAGTAGTTTGCCGTTGGGTTCCCCATAATCTAACTGAGCACCAAAAAGAGGAGCGTGTCAGAATCAGTAAAGAAACTCTTAAATTGCTAAATGATGGTGGCCACTGCATCATTTCTAAAATTGCAACAGGTGATGAAACGTACATACCGTTTTTTGACGTTCCAACATGTCAAGAAAGCAAAGTATGGGTCTTTGAAGATGATCCCACGCCCAAAATGGTGAAAAAACAACGCGCATTGAAAAAAGTGATGTATGCCGTTTTCTTCAGGAGTACGGGATTGGTCAAAGCCATCAAGTTGGAAGGACAGAATACAGTAACATCAAACTGGTATACCACTAAACGTCTTCCAGAAATTCTACAAGAACTGAATGTTAGGGGACTAATGCTTCACCATGACAATGCATCTTCACATACAGCCGGATTAACAGTTGAGTTTCTTAAACAAAAACAAATTAAAGTGATCGAACATCCGCCGTATTCACCTGATCTAGCTAGGTGCGACTTTTGGTTATTCTGTAATATGAAAAAGAAGTTACGTGGACGTCTTTTACATTCAGAACAAGAGATTGATGTGGCTATAAATGCATTTTTTTCATCTATTCCAAGAAATGAATGGCGTGAGGCATTTAATCTGTAGAAAATTCGTCTACAAAAGTGCATTGATGCTGGAGGAGACTACTTTGAATACACCTAAAAGTTTGTAAGTATAACTTTAAAAACCTAGTTGTATCTCAAAAATTTCAGAGTGACCCTCGTATAAAACTAATTTAAGTTTGCTTTTTTACCTTTTATTCCGCTGTATGAAGAAACAGCCTTTTAATATGTGTAACATTGCCTCGAAAAAGCATAGTAAGTTGATATTAGTAACTTTGTTGATAGAATGGAAGCATTATTTTATCAGACCTTCCCAACATATATTCATATTGACATATGAACATTTTATTAAAATGTTGATGAACATTGATATAGTAGGCTTTTTTATATAAATGTACGTAATTAATTTGTAATTAATTATTCCCACAATGTTATAATTAATTTTTAATTAATAAGCAGGGTATGTTAAGTCCACTTACTGATTATTTCAAAACATTCAACAGTTCAAAGTTCTTAGGTCTAAATTTATATTCTTAAAGTGACAAATGTTTCCAATTCAACCGTCTCCGGTTTTACTGTAATTATCCACATTAAAGACACCCATGGTTTGTCATAGTATGGTTTTCATAAAATAATGTCATTATGAATTCATAATCAACTTTGTAATAATATTTGTTAAATAAATATGTGCAATTGGGCTTTTAACCTACCTAATTTCACCCACGATGTACTTTAATTTTAATGAATTTTAGAAAAAAAGTGTAAGAAAATAATTTTTTGTTATATTCTTCTAAGAAAATTATTTATGTACAATATTAAAAGGTTAAAATTGCTCAAACTTCAATAGAAATGATCGGTTCTATTTTTCTTATCTGTATTTCACCAACAAATGCTGTATTTGACAAATAAAACTTTTTTTTTATCCTTAAGAAAGCGTGAAACAAGCTCCTTGGTAACAGCACTGAAAGAAGTTCGTCGAATCCATCCATGGTGCTGTTTCGTTTTACGATGTTGTGTTTTCTCTGCAAACCATGAAACACATAAAATTCGAGACTATTTGATTTTATGTAAGAAAACTGAAAAGATTTTTATATTCACGAAAAAAATGATTTTTACTAAAGCATGAATGAATTTTTAGTATTTAATATATTGTTCCTTGTAAAAGTCTTTAAAGTTGAATTGATGAAAACTAATGATATATATTATTTTATTTGAGGAATTAAATTTTAATCCCTTGAGGAATTAAATTTTAATCCTAACCCTAAAAATTATTATTCCATGATAATAAATCTGGTGGTTATCAAGTAACATGAGTTTTTATGAGTTCTAGAAAACGTGAGTGATTATGTTGTAATGTTGTAACTATGGGGTTATATAAAATAACTACTTTATTATATAATTTATCAATATTCATATTATTTAATTTAGTATAAGAAGTATTCAATACTAAGATAAGATGCACGTGTCCTCAAACGTAATGCAAAAATTGAAAGAATATGGTAAGTTAGGAATTGCTTAAGGAGATGTAGTTAATTTGACTATTATTGTAAATTTCATATACTTATACTTCTATAGAGAAAAAAACCTTTTTTTAGAATTGTAATATTGCGCCCATAATGCGGTTTTCCTTGTATTTTTCAAAGTAATGTAAGAATAAATATATGGCTAAATTAGCTTATTAAATGTACAGGTAAAAATGTCTAAAAAATTACTTTCTAATGTTTTCAACATTAAAAATAATTTACAAAACCTTATGTATTCCAATTTTAGCTTATTTTTACTTAAGTGGGGAAATATTTATTAATATTACATTAATTTCACTGTTCAAATTATTCGTGATCGTATCATCAGAAAATCGTAAATCACAGGATGACAGCTTCATCATTTATTTATCTGAAAACGATGTCAACAATTGTTATAGATACGAAGAAACAAGTTTTCTCAATATATATATATATATATATATATATATATATATATATATATATATA
>JAPDSC010026173.1:0-34556 GCA_026290005.1 Latrodectus geometricus
ATTTTTCATATTGTTGTATTAAAAATTAAAAAACTCAGAATTTATTAAATAGTTTATTCCTTTCTAAAATGTGTTTTATGCATAAAACAGAAATTAATATGTAAAAGTAACATTGGTTTTCTTTAATTATTGAAATATGTCCTGATATTTCTTGAAAATAGTGTCCTGAAAAAACAATTTCTGTACTCCTATTCCTGGTTAATGTGTATTAAATAAAAATATATCTATTAACCATGATAATAATCTATATTTATTTTACAGCTGTTTGATTTTAATGAGGCCAATTGCTTCATTAAAACCAAAGGAAGTAAAATTAATATATTTCATTGCTTGTTCTACAATTAAAAATGCGCGATTTTGTCCCACGGTCGATCGTAAATATAATTTTAATTTACTGAACGAACATTTTTAACTAGATATTGAAATATTAAGCATTATTTAAAAAGAGCATCTGATACTTGGAAAGGTATCTTCATCATACGAAGGTAAAAAGCTTCAATGAGATTATTTCTTTAAAACACAACTATATATTTTTTAATAAAATAAGAAAGATTCTCAGCCAAATTTATAATATTTCAAAATTGATGCACTATTTATTATTTCAAGGTTTTAATTTATTCAAAATATTTATAACTAGGAGTTTTTAAATTATTGATCTAATTAAACCTCGTTTGCAAATAATGATTGTTTAACAACTAAAATAAGGCTTTACTATAGTAAGAATTACAGAAATTTTAACGTCTCATGATTTTATTTTAAAGTTTTCTCGGCCAGTTATTTAACTAATAAAAAATTTTTTACTTCTTTTTAAGACTTTCAAATTAGAGCTTATTGTTAGTCTGAATTATTTACGTATTGTTTTACACATTTTTCTTTATCATTCAATTTATAATATTCAAAGATATTTCTAAATCTTTTACAATAATATTAATGACGAATTTCACTATATACTTCTAGCAGGATTTCTTTTAAGTTAAAACATGTGTGTGTGATTTTATTATATCAATTAAAGTAATAAGTTAAAAATAATTATCCAAAACATTTACTGAGTACTCAAACATAAAATCATATTTTATACAGTTGATCTTTTTTAATACATTTGAATTTTTCAACATAAGTAAAGGCAACAAAATTACACAAATAAAATAAAAATAATTTAAGAAAACGTTTAAACTTTAAATAACTTAAATCTAAAAAATTTAAGTAATGAAAACAATTTGATTTTAAATTTCAAAACTATACATGTATGTTAATAAATATTTATACTGACTAAAAATCAGTGTTAAATAAGTAAATGTAAACAATACGTGGGAAAGAAAAATTAAAATATACTTGATATAACTTTTTAGCGTCAAAAGCAGTGGTGTTGTCGAGCCGGAACATCGTTCTAGTACTTCCTTTTTGGACAGGAACGCGTTCCGGAACTAAAGATGATTTCTGATAATCAAAATTGGCTGACGTCTTAAAAAAAAAAAAAAAAAAAAAAAAAAAAAAAAATATATAAAAAATAAAATCAATTGCTGATTTTTTTCTAATTTTTGACGAATTTTTATATGTATTATTATAAACAAGGGTTTGAACCGGACCAATCTAGGAAAGTACATTGTAAAAAGAAAACAATTGTTTTCACAGATAAAAGCTTTTATCACTGATAACTGTGATTTTCATAAAGCCACAAGTGAAGAAATTTCAAATGTTTCTAGTAACTACTATTTTTTAAATCTTATTTGAATTCAGATTTACAATATTAACCTACATAAAAATGAAAAAAACGACTGAGAATTTTAAATGTAGAAGCTGAAAGTAGCAATGTAATTTTTATGACCAAATATAAATAAAATTATCAAAAAACATCTCAAATTAGTAAAAATATTATGATAATGTAATCAATTCCTTAATAAAAGTACTGTTTTTTTTTGGTAGTGCATATTATTTTATTTTACATTCACACCTATCATCATAAACTATTTTACAGAGTACATTATAAGTAAGCAACTTCTAAACTTATCTTTTTCTTTGTGTGCTGCCAAATTTTGAAATTGTTAAAAGTGTATTAAGGGGGGAAAAAAGTTGAGAATAACTAATATGTATAAAAATTAGTTTAAATAATTTTTGCTTCATTTCAAAATACACATAAACGAATGTTTACTTTGATAAATAATTCTTTGAAAATTCCATTTAAATTATTTAAAATTAAAAAGTGAATTACATAATTTTTAAACCAATAGAAACATAAATACTAAAATTTAAAGGGAAAATTTTGAAGCACAAAAGTATGCAATCATGTATTTTGTTTTGTTTGTGTATCAGAATCATTAGAAATAACACTTATCAACTGCTTTAAAATTAAATCTCACTTTCAGTTATATAAATAATTCGTTCATTAATCAAATAAGTATATTCATTGTATATCAAATACTTCATTCCATAATTTTTAATCAAGGTTTCTATAAATAAAAAAATACGCTATATGTATCCAAAAATACCTTAAACTGTAATAAAATTGGAAAAAAGAATAAAACAAAATAAAATAAAAAAAAAAGGATCTAACATAACGAAGGTTGGTTGGATTTTTTGGCACAAGATCTGAAATAGGAAAAGTTGTGTCACATTTAAGTTTTAAATGAATAACGTTTTTTGAAACACAAACAGTAAAATAAAGAATAGTAATAAAGAAAATTTTAAGAATATTTACAAAAAATAATTAAAAATACATATGTTTAAAATTTTTTAAATATATTATGTATGCGATATTTAAAATCAAATAAAATGCATTAAACCAATTGCTTTTAGAAATACAAAGAGATTGAGATGGAATGGGCATGTTAGTAAACATTGTAAGGTTAAAATATTTCTGTTAAAAAATATGAATACATAGTAGTTAAAACCTAAATACAATTAAAATAAGGCACTGCATAAGCTTCATCACATCTTTCACACAAAGGATTTAAATCACTTGAAATTAAAAGTGGGAAAAACACATGACCAATACGAAGGGGTGAGTTAGTCTCACATGTGCTTCATATAGATAAAACAAGTAATAGAATGATAAATGAAATAGAACTAATTTTTGACTTGCATGATCATAATTATAGCATGGAATTGAAGGCAGAATAAAAGTAAATGCAGACTTAACAATTACAGA
Source organism: Latrodectus geometricus (assembly GCA_026290005.1). NCBI lineage: Eukaryota > Metazoa > Arthropoda > Arachnida > Araneae > Theridiidae > Latrodectus > Latrodectus geometricus. Next base: position 3,146 of record JAPDSC010026173.1, read on the forward strand.
CATCTCATTGCAATATATTCTTTTCTACATGGTTTGATATATATATAACTTTGAACCCTTTGCTAGTAAGAGAATCGAAAATTCAAAAATCTTGGACACAATTGGATGATAATTAAAGTTACTACATTACAAAGCTTCCAAGGCACTCCTACTGTTAGTGTATATGCAGAATTTACATTCATTTCTAGTACTCACCTGCTGAAGTGCACAGTATACAGCCATAGTAAAAATGGAGCCAAAATTGAAGCAGGTATTGTTAAGATATTCTCAGATAAACTCTACAACCAAAATGTTCGGTTTTAGATACATTTGGGAACAGCAGAATGTACAAAATGATATGAATAAAATTGTTCAGAAATACTTGTATCAGAATTTGTATACTTTTCAAAGGGATTGAGTATAATGATTTGTAGATCATACATATGTGAATGTGTAAACAAGTCAATGACCCATGTGATGTCTGGAGTCTTGATAACAAAATCTAAGATTTAATAACGAAAGAAATGGTTGAATGCTGGATGATTGAGCATTATATAATTTCTTAAATAATAGTTAAGAGACAGATTCATCTATCACAGGTCTAGTGGTAACTTTTGGTTGATTAAACTTTCAGAACATGATGTGGGAAATGCACCAGAGCATATTTTAAAGGTGGAGTAAACTGTAATTAATTTGTATAAGACGAAAAATCCAGCTGACATGTAAGCAACACAGCCATAGTCAAGGCGAAACAAAATTAATGGTTAATAAACTTGAAGGAGTAATATGTAATGGATTCAAAAGCACCTTGAGGTTATTAAGCTATCACTCCTATTTCTTCCATAGATTCTTGTGGTTGGTTGGTTGGGTTTTGTGGCACAAGGTCCAAAAAGGACAAGCTGCGCCATAGATTCTTGTGGAGGGAAAGTTCTAATGTTTTGGTTGAAAATTATATCAACAAATTTTTAGCTCCTTGACCACAGGAATAGGTCTACTGTTTAAGTGAAGCTATGAATGATGGTCAAAGCTAGTTTTCCTGCAAAAATGAATACATCAAATCTCTAAGGCTGTCTATACACATCAAATAGCAAAATTATTTACAGTTGTTGGCATGCTTTCCAATTAAATTCATGTTTGATCCCCAACAAGAAATTTTCATGTTAACAACATGAAAATTTCTTGTGATGTGCGAAATAAAGAGCTATAACCAGTTGATAAATGATGAAGAATGCTACTGATAAAAAGTTTAAAAACAGTTATCCATAATTCCTGAAAGACACCATCATATTTGGGGGGGGGGGGTAGAAACAAGTACTGGAAATAGCTCAAGTTGTTTAAAAAAAATAAAAGGCTATGAAATTTTGTATGAATATAAGAAAATTACCTCCAAAGCCAAGATTATAATAATACAGAAAATACCACGACACTATGAATGGTAGTATACTTTCTCAATGTCGAAGACTGCAACAAAGTTTCTTCTCAAAAAAGCATTCTGACCTGAGATTCCTGAACTGATAATAGCAAATTATCTTCTGTGAGGAGGGATGCCCTTTTTCTAAGACACAAATGAGTATAGAATTGACCATATACTGAAAAGTTTTGCAAAAGCAACTCATGAGAGTTATTGAACAATAACTCAGAAGGTCAAAGGAATCTCAGCCAGACTTCAAAAAATGGAATCACTATCGCTTTTCTCCATGATATAAGATAAGCATGCTCATTCCAGATTATATTAAACAATGAGAGAATGTATAATAGGGAATTATGATGTAAATGAAGAGCATTTGATAAGATTGCATCAGATTTTGGGTTGATGTTGTTTGTCTGAGATGTTGTAGTCTTAAATTCTACAATCCAATCCAAAAGCACAATTGCAAGATTGATCATGTTGATCATAAAATTTTAGAAGAGCCCACTCAATAATTCTTTTTGTAACTAGATAAATGGTGACTTAAAGCTACATACATTAACAAAAGTTTCTGCAATGACATCAGCAATTTCTACCACTGAGGAATGTATAGCTCCAGTTTAAGACAATAATGCAGTAATTCTGATACTATTAGTAGCTTTCACTTTCCTCCACAAAGGTTTACTTGATGTTGATGAAGTAATGAAGACACACAATGAATCCAAGATTCAATGACATCTTACTCTATGAACAACTTTGGCTTTATTAAAACAATGAAATTTGCCCTAGGTTGGTATTTTCTCAAACTGTATTCTATTACTTTATTTGTTTCTTGTAAGGTAATCAGCACTTTTCAATCTCTAAAAGTTTCCAGTGTTTATTTGGAATGATTGATTTTTAAGAAATAGCAATATCTGTAGTTCTTATTATGACCGTGACCTATTTAAGGCATCATCTGTCATATTCCTGGTTTCTGTAATCATAGCCAATTGGGACTAAATTAACGAGTATTCAAGTATGGCAAACAAGTAGGTGATTTATTTGCCAAGAGAAACAATAGAACAGTAATAACTGCTAGAGAGAAATACTCAACTTTTTTACAAGGCAATGATAATGAGGGAGAAAAGAAAGAAAAAGCAGAAAAAGAAAAGAAAGAGGGGGTAAAATCACTGGTGCATCTCTTAAGCAAAGTAAATCTCATAGGAGTGCATAGTAACATTAGCAAAATAAAAAGATATATTCAGAAAGCTAGACTAAATAAAAATACATGTATAATGTTTTGACATTATATATGTATCACATCATTAAACTGTTTATTAACATTATAATTTCCCACCTCCCCAACTGATTAATTAAATAGTAAAAGGTAATATGAGGAGAAACTGCAGATGCCAAAATTAAATTTAGTATCAATATAATGCAGAAAAAGTACCATCTAGGGAAAATAAAAAATACCATCCGAAAATTTACAAAACACATGTCCCCGCATTTCCTTTCCTGTGAGGGATATATGAACTAAGCTGGTTTTAGGAGACATTTTCAGCTAATATTAACCATGGCCCACTTGAAAGGGCTAATAAGGTCACATATAATCTGAAAACACCAATAAAATTTGAAGCAATATAAAAGAATAAAGGAAATTAGTTACAACGTGGATCACTTAAAAAAAATGTAGATTTATATTCAATGGAAGACATTAGTAATATTACTATATTACAGACAGTAAGAAAAATTACACATCTTTTAAAAAAATAGAAATATTAAGCAGCCCTAAAAAGTTAAGAATTTCAAGATTTTTCTACTATTATGCATGCAAGCTAACTTTTTAAAAATTTAGGGAAGCTTAAATCTTTTGAAATTTGTAATAAGAAATTACTCTTATGGTGGATAACCTACCTACCCATGACAGATTGATATTTCATAAAGTTAAAAAAAGTTATTATCACTTTATTTCTTAAGTATTAAAGGTTAAGAGTTATATTTTTATTACATAATTATTTCTCTTATCTAATAAACTTCACACAAAGCATTTTCATAACCAAGTCTAGGTCTCTTGACAGTTGACAGTATATGATATTTGTGTGTCATAAGACACATAAAAATAATATATTAAAGTGCGTCTATACGATCTTTCATTTTTTTCAAATTTATTATCTTTCATCTAAAATCATATTATTTATTGAATTAAAAAGTATTTATAAGGTAGATTTTCTATAAGCAACCATGACTTAATGTTTTCCTAATTTTTGAGAAATTTAGTACAATATATTAAGAAGTAAAAATCCAATAAAAAATCAGTTTCACTAGATCTTCTCTGACACATAGATATAACTGTCTTTATAGACAGTTGAAAGAGTCTGTGTCAAATGTTCTTAGAAACAGAATAAAGGTAGTTTCAGCATAATAAATTTGCCTTGTTTTTTGGTACTGCAATTGTAAACCATTAAAAATTAGATCTACATGACTCTATAACTGGAAAAAGAGAGCTTTATTAGACTTGATGAATTATAGTTTAACAGGCAGAGCCATCAAAATAAGTATATAACATGATTAAAACCATTATAAGAATACTGAAGGAAATATGTTGCAATCTAGAAAATTTAATTACTTAAAAATGTTTCTACCATTAAAATATGTTTTTTTAAAATCTACATAATACAATACCCAACTATAAAAATACTTGTGTATTTTTGATCCCATAACATTCTAAAAATATTAGAGAATTTATTAAGTATTTCAAGGTAAACATATTCATTTCTTTAAAACAAGAAATAGAAATGCTCATAAATAGAATATTAGTGCAAGCATTAATATATATAATTATCAATGAAATTTAATTCAAACTTTTTGGTTTGAATGAAGGTTATAAGTTGTATATAGTTCATTAATAACATTAATATTGTCCCTAAGTTCAGTTATATAAATTTCAGCATCTTCAAATATCTTCTCTTCAGAATATGTCTCTTTATCATCATTTAACAATTGCAAAAGAGATTTTCTAGAAGGTGCAGCATATACAATAAGCTAAAATAGAAAAATATGTTAATTTTATAATTCTACCAAAACAATTATCACATTAATATAGAGATGTTCACACAAATTTTTTTTTAATTTCTATTACATAATCGTTTCTCTTATCTAATAAACTTCACACAAAGCATTTTCATAACCAAGTCTAGGTCTCTTGACATTTGTCAGTATATTATATTTATGTATGTTATAACACACATAAAAATAATATATTAATGTGTGTCTATACTATTTTTCATTTTTTTCAAATTTACTATCTCTCAACCAAAGTCATTTTATTGCATTAAAAATAATTTAAAAGGTAGATTTTCTATCAGCAATCATGATTTACTGTTGAATTCCTGCTTTTTGAGAAATTTAGTACAATATATTAAGAAGTGAAAATCCAATAAAAAATCAATTTCTCTAGACCTTCTCTGACCCATAGATATACAGAACTGTCTTTATAGACAACTGAAAGGGTCTGTGTCAAATGTTCTTTGATGGCTTAGTTATAAAAAAAGGATCAACCATTAATTGAATGTTGTTTAAAGTAGGGATGGCAAAATCAGTCATTTTCAGATGACTAGTAGTCAACACTACATTCCAAGGAAATAATGCATTCTGAAAAGCATCACAAAATAACATTTTCATAATCTTTCATTAGAAGTTATTCCCAAAAATCTCTTCACCTTGGGCTTCTTGGAAATTAATAGTGGAAAGAGAGAGAGAGAGAAAAGTGATGACAAAACTGGCTTTTGAGGAAATAAGGTTGAGAGAATTTTAGTGACTGACAATTGGAAATCACCCAATAAAAGAAATTTAAATGAATTTTTTATTGATATTTCCTATTCAATTTTGTAGTATATAAAATTTTATTTTACAGAGATAACATAATGGACTCAATTCTCACAAGATGTTGCTTTTACACTTGGTACTTGTCATGTGACAAAAAACAAACCTAAATTGTTTACAACATATAGTTGTGTATATTTATAATATTTGAATTTTGTAAATGTCCCAAATTTAATTTTATCCAGCAACTTAATCATTTTTTTTTTTATTTTTTTTTTGCAATGCACACTTAATAACAAACTGATGAATAATTATAATTCTTTCAAATTCTTCTATTTGAATAAGCTGAATTATTTTTGAAAATACGTGAAAAAATAAATATTTTGATGAAAATAAAGAAAATTATAGTAGCAAGAGAAATTTGTCCGGAGAATTGTTTTGCGTGATATGATGGAAGATATTGAAGCAGTTTGTATTGTAACATTGACAGTTGCCAAATTTTTTCCTAAAATAACTAAGTAGCTGAATTTTAATGTATTGTGGAGCATCGACAACACTGAAGACATGCTAGAACAAATGGACAAAATGGTGAAATAAATATCAACCTAGAGCTACTTGTAATCATTGTATTCAAGTTTAATAGAGTTATGCAGCAAATGCATTAAAGAAATAAAAAAAAAATTGACGTGGATACTCAACATATGACTTTGACATTATATGAAATGAGTCAATTCTAGATTGTTTTTTTTATTATTTGCAACTATTTATTATAATTATATTACTTATTTGCCATTTCTCATGACAATTGCAACTATAAATACTAATAAAATATAATGAATTTCAAAAGCTATTGCATTTTTCTTTTCCACAAAGTACTAGTTTTAATACCTTGCTAATGTTCGATACATCTTGAAACAAAACCCAATATAATTAAAAATATCAACTCTCATCCAAATTACCTAATTTTACGATCTTATAAACTTATGAATTAACATTTATTAATATTCATACACACCATCAATAATTATTTATGGTAATATCAGTACCATAGCACAACTTTCAAGTCTTGAAAATATAAACAATAATTTATTGCATATTGCTGGTTAAACTAAGACCTTTATATTAATAATTAATTATAAAATAATATAAGTACTATGTTTCGTACAAATTTCCTTTTAAATATCTTATGTTTTACTCAAACTTTTGTTTAGCATATATATTATCTTATGTAATAAGAAAAAACTGAAAACATACAGATATCAAATATCACAAAACTGCATACTTATGAGCATAAATACAAAATGTTTTTGTGTAACTAATAAAACATTAGGTATATAAAGCTCAATTTTTTTGCATCTATGTGGAATTTACGAATTTGTCTCTTTCGGTAAGTTATAGTATTCCACTTTATACACATGATTCAACTGTTCTATATAACTCAATTATGAGTGAAATTTACTTTAAATATTTTTCTTGGTTGAAATTTTTCATCTTGGAGAAGTAAAAATATAAGAGGAGCTATATGGCATTAATAAAATGATTTGAAATGCTTACAATTAAACTGTATTTTTCAAACTGAAAAATGCTTTGTTAAAGTAAATACATGACGATAATAAATAATCCATCAGATCGCAAGCTTATTATTACAGACACCAGAAATAAATTTACAATTTCTAAAACCGCATGCATCAATTAATTCTTATAAAAAAAAATAAAGATGCTAATAGCTTTTGGTATTATAAGAGCTTAAATAAATTAAACTAATAAACACACTTAATATTTTACTTTCCATATTTTAAACATGCTGAGAACAGTTTTGATTTTTGAGGAATATTTACTATAAAATTATATAACAGTTGTTTACTTATTACATAGCATTTTTAATTATTGTAAATCTTATGGGGCATAATAGTAATTCATATGTATTTGTGATTTAATGGAAGAAAAGTTATTTTAGCATGAAGATGTTTAAAATATTGCTTTTAATAAACATATTGTAAAATATCTTCACTTGATATTAAACCAATCATTATTTTTCATAATCCTCATAATAGCATTTTTGAAAATTTCAAACTGGCATTTCAGAATGTTTCTTGTATAAATGGAATTCAATATTAAAAATGTTATGAATGCAGTTAATTATAGTGATATTAGAATGAATCAAAACTAAGAGATAAGTCATTTTATAAACAATTATTTTTGGGATATAATTATAAAATACTGAACATAACTTGAAAGATGCTGCTACAATAGTTAAGATATTTATTTTATTGTAATTACATTTTAAATAATAAATGAACGCAACTACAATTATACACTGCAAAATTCATTATCATGCTTCTTAATTATAGTCATTACTTAACAAACCATTTAAGTTATAAATATGAGGAAAAGTAGAACAATAATAATTTTTTTCAATAAAATTTTTTATAAACGGCCTTTTTCATGAAACATAATGCAATTCATTTTACATTTTTGGAACTGTAAAGTAATTATATAAAAAAAAATCATAATATAATCATTATTTATTATTAATTTAATATAATTAGGTTAATGCTTTTTAACAAATAATAAAAAATGATGTCAAAGATATAATTTTAGATTCTATAAGTTTTTACGTAAATTATTTTTAATCTAGTAGAATGTGAATTATAAATATTCATTAACATTCATTTATAAAAATTATTATTCTCTCAAAATTTAACAATATCTTTAAAATATGTCACATCTGCTTTGGTTTTTGAATATAATTTCAAATTTGTAAAAAATTTTCAGCCAAATATCTAAATTTATAAAAAGAAAATAAAAATTTTAAATAGAAAGTTGATGTTAAAATGTCTTCACATTATTGGCAGAGAATCTTATTAGTTGAAATACTCATTCCTAAAAATGCTTTCACCATTTTTCCTGTGAAATCAATTTATATATCCACTTTCTTCTTTTCAGCAATTACCGTATTTTCCTGTATATAATCTGCAGATTATGTGTTAAATAAGTTTTGAATTTTGTTGTGCGTATTATATGCTATTGTGGATAATCTGATAAAAAAACAAACAAGATATTACAGTTGCTATTCACTAACATTATTTTACATTTTGTCTTGACATGAGCAGTTTTATTCTCAAAATATTTAAAATCCATACATCATCATATGGAAGTGAAAACGTTTAAGTTACACAGCAGATTATTTTAAGTTACACCTTATACTTTTTATTAAGACTCAGTAGAAAAAAATTATTTAAAAAAAAAAAAGGTTACAAACATGTTAAATTTAAAGTGAAAAACAAAGCATACATTATACAAAAGAAAAATGTATCCAATGCATAATTCAAAATAATTCATTTAATTAATAATGAAAAAAATGTATTTTATTTTTAAAATCCAATTTTAAAAATTATTAAAAACTTAAAATTGATAAATTTTACTAGAGTTTTCTTACTTAGTCCGATTGGAAGACAAAGACTTCTAGACATTATTAATTATTCCTGGAATAGGGGAAAACTTCCTCAAGACTAAAGGAGAGCGACTGATATTCCTTTTAAAATACCTGGCAAAACTGATGGCACCTTTGGGAGCTTCAGATCAATAGCTTTGACTAGTATAGCTTGCAAAATTATGGAAAAAAATGGTATTCAGAAGACTCACCTTTCACCTACAATCTCACACTCTTTTCCCAGAGTAGCAGTATGGCTTTAGAGAGGAACATTGCACTACTGACCAATTGCTTTACTTCTGTCAGGGTATAAGAGATGCCCACAATAAGAAACCCACTAACTGTTGCAGTCTTTTGGACTTGTAACTAGAAACAATGTTGCAGTCTTTCTGGACTTGTCTAAAGCTTTTGACAGAGTGTGAAATAATTTACTTAATATAAAATTATTTAAGGACTTTGACATCAAGGGAAAAGCCCTGCCCTGGTTATGAGATTTTATGAGAAATAGATGTATCAAAGTGAAATATAACAATTTTCTCTCCAAGAGTTCCAGGATCTTTCAAGGAGTACCTCAGTGTTCTGTCGTGAGTTCAACTCTGCTCTTATTATACCCATTAGGCATTGAGAAAATAGCCAAGTTAAAATGTGAAGTTGGTGCTTTTATGGATGGCATTGCATGTGAAGTTGGTGCTTTTATGGACTCTCCACCACAGAACTGAGATTTGGATTCTATCTGACAGCAAAAGTGGCTTACAGCATTTAACCAGTTGGCAACATGTGAGACATTGCTGGAGTTTCAATACTCAACAAATTAAAATGGCTTTTCGCATTGCATCATATTCACCTACAGTGGATTCCTTCCCATATCGATCTTGACGGAAATGAGATTGCGGACACTTCAGCCAAAGCTGGAGCTGCTGAGACCCGTATGCCACTAACACCTCTCATCTTTCTGGAGATACACTTAATGATTAAACATGATAATAGAACCACTTAGATTGTCCCTCCTGAGCATCACTGGTACAATTCTTCTTGCCCGGGGTGCTCCCTGGCTTCAGGTTTCAATAGACAGGAACAAATTACTGTCGCCCGATTCAGAAATTGCCACCTTAGAACTTTGAAATTTTCCGAGGATTTGAAGAAATTTGACATTTGCTCCAAGAGTTCAACTGAGCAGGCTACTCCAAAACATATTCTTGAGAGTTTTGGTCTCTCTAGGAGGGGTTTGACCGAAAACCCACTTATGGTGCTGGACTTTTTAAGGGTATGCACACTCATGGACCTGGTCTAGCGCTGCTGACCATGGGGGCATGCAACAACAGAGTTTTCTTGGAATTATCATCCTTTATCAATCTAGTGCTTTCATTTTAGTTTATCACATTTTGTAATGAAGTTATCCAAACAGATCTTTTTTCATAATCAATGTCTATTTTGCATAATTTATAATATTTTTAATCATATGTATTTATTTTATGCGAAGCCCATATTATCAGCAGTATATATTTTTGATTACCTGCCAAAAATATATACTGCACATTATACACTGTTGCGAATTGTGTGACTTTATTTTCTTTTATTCCAAAAAAAAAAAAAAAAAAAAAAAAAAAAAAAAAAAAAAAAAAAAAAAAGGCAGGCCTTGTGGATAATATGAAACTGCAGATTACATACAGGAAAATATGGCAACTTTATTACTCCAGAGTGGTGAGCTAAATAGAACACTTTCATTAGTTGCTATGCAATATAGCTGGTCAAGTGAGAACTGAAAGTGTTCCGGGGAATCTCAAAAACTGAACATGAGAAATTGAAACAATGATAACTTTTTTAAAGTTTCATTTAGGTAATATAAAAACATTCCACAATATCATAACTACTTGAATTATCATTATTGAAACAATTTGAGCATTCATGGTATTGTAGAACTGTGTGTCTATAAGCTAAAAAAATAAAATATCTTAATAACCTTATTTCTCAAATAACATATTATTTGTTACACAACTATTAATTAGCAATGATTATCATACAACATTTTCATTAAATAATGACTATTTTTAGTGTAAATGTTATTCACATAATGTTTCCATATTTAAAGAAATTTGATGGTCAGTGTGAAAGAGTATAAAAATAATTTGCTGTTTTTATTTGTTCCTTAAATTTGTTGTTTTTTTATGTTATAAATGTTTATAAATGTACTGCAAGCTACGGTTAAATATGAAATTAAAATATCTACTGACCAAAATGATTCACTTATACAATATTTACTTACAAATCTTACTTTATACTGATATAACTACATTTACATACCTACACATTAAAAATTAATACTACAAATTTCAACTTTGTTTGGTCTGCCCATAAATATATTTCTGCACAAGCTCAGCTAAGGGCATCAGCTCAGGCTACTATTCATGAGAGGTACCCTGTTTAGTACTGGCTTTATGTTAAAAATGATGGGTCTGCCATAGACTTCCTCTAAAAGGACTAGGAATAGGTTTTTCAGTATTAAAGAGCCTTTTGTGCCTGGGCAGATATTTTTACAGAAAAATTAATATAATTTTTATGGCCCTTGAAACTGTCACTGAGATTCCTCATCAAAATATTGTTCTTTACATTTACTATCAGGCAGCTATACAATTGATAACCGATTCATTTTTAAGCACTGAAAGATATGTCGTTCTCCAATGGATTCCAAGCAATAGTGACATTCATGGTAACAAGCAGGCAGATTTGCTGGCTAAGGAGGTTTCAACATTACATGCACCTTGTCTCTCAATCTGTCTGTGAAATGCTAAATGACTTCTCAAGAACAATATCCAACTAAAAAGAACTTTTTCATGACATGGAAAGGCTTAGACTTGTCTTCTTGATAATTAGACTTGAATGCAGCTCTCACTTTTCCCTAGATTTGAAGGAGTGACATCTTTCAGAATCATTACTGGTCACAATTATCTTCAGGCTCATCTGTTCAGGATTGGACTTGCTGATTCTCCACTTTATCTTCTCTGCAATACTGTGCTTATGACTGGTTAACACTTTTTCGTTGCGCCTCTCTTTTTGATGATCGTGGATCTGAAGCTTTTGGAATCCTTACTCGTTCTGGTGTTGTCCCTGTATTGCATTGGGCAGCAAGACATTTTAAGTTCGAGAGGATGTAGGTTGGCATAGTTAAAAATATTATACACATGGCATTAATTTAGAGTTTTAAATAATTCCTTCATTTATGATTTTTTATTAAAGAGCTACAAAAATAAGGTGAAATGCATCACTAATATATAACAACAAAAACACGAACTAAATTTTACCAATACCAAATTAAATTTGAGAATTACAATTCATTCAACTGCTAATCATTTTAGGAATCTATATAATTAGTTAACTTATATTATCTATTCCTAATAACCTTAATCCATCAACATTCAAATACATTCAAGTTTTGAATGCGTCAGTCAATTAAGTTTTCCATATGTAAAAGATACAGAATGCTGTAAATCAAACTTTTTAATAATAGTAAACTATCATGATTTCCAGTATATATAAAATGTTTTATTAATTATATTTTGTCAGATGAACATACATTAAATATAAATAATTTGAGATATTTAGTGTCTCATGTTAAAATTTTATATCTAGTATTGCATAAAACTGATACGAACCCCAAAGATTTTCTGAACAAGCCAGCCATGAAAAGGTTTTAAAGTTTCCTCGTATGCTTTGTGGAAAAAAGGAGTCAAATTTTCAGAGGAAGAATCTAGTTTGCTATCTTCTACTAAGCAAGAAATGAAAACTAAAACATATTCTAATGCTCTGAAACAAAAAATTAATTTTTAAATTCAAAATATTTTGGCATAAAATTACAACCAAAAATTTTAACTTTTTAACTGTCAATATAAATTTTCCTACACACTGAAACTATAGAAAATTACATAGCATATTTAATCTAGATTTTTTAACTATAGATATACATGATTTAATTGCACTGTTAGTTTATTACTTGATGGTTACGTTCTGCACAGAAGTAATTTAAATGGTGCATTTTGTTGACAATTTAAAATAAAGACAAAAAAATTGAGTATTGAAAAAATTCCTCCTCCAACTGTTAACATTCTTTTCAACTAAGTAATACAACAATTATTTTCTGTATATTAAAGTACTTTTATAATTTAAAAATATGATCATTATACTGTGATGTATAAAAAATAATGAAGCAAAATAATTGAAAGAAGATTTAAGTTTTTTAATAAATTAAAAATAGCTTAAATGATAAATTCCATATGAAATATACTATATAGCTTTAATAATACACTTAATTTCTGAAATTACAAAATATCATTAGCATAAAAACAGTTTCCAAAATTTGCTTCAGTTACATAAGAGTATAAGAGATAAATATGATATTTATAAATTCACATATTTTGCTTTTATTTTCAAGTTACACGTGGAAGCTCAATACATATTTCAAATTACATTTTCAATGGAATACAATAACAAAAAGTATAAATATTTGATACAAAAGTAAAATTTAAATTCTGGATCAGTTATATTTAATATATCTGAGATGTGCAGAAACTTTGATAAGTTTTCATGTTTATTAAGAAAGGTCCTTACAAATAAATTAGCAAGTAAAACTTTATTTAAAAAAAATTAAGTACTTAATACAACCTCTTTTTTGAACAATTATTCTATTAAACATTTGACTAAGTTCATATAGTTAAAAACAATGTTGAGAAGTTTTACCAATATTAATCTGTCTGCTTTATTCATGGATTTTAAAAAAGTTTTTGATAAGGTGGATAGATAAAAAAGACTTATCTTTAGCTCAGCTAAAGACATAAATAATTAAAATATTTTTGAATGGAAAATATGTGAAAGTTTTTTTGGTCCATTAAAATTAAACAATAACTGTTGGATTAATGAGGAATTGGAAACTCTTATCAAAGCTCCTATTGCTTATAAAAATATAGATTTATCAAAGAAAAGACTTTCATGTGTCTTGGGTACACTAAGAGATCACTTGGTAAACAAATGGTTATGAGCTTGTATTGGAAGCCCATGTGCTAGGCCAAGAAGTAGACTGAGAATAAGGTAGCTTAATGATGTCTTGAATTCTTAAAACTTTAAAGGTCTCCAATTGGAGAATTAAAGTCAGGGACACAGCTGTCCGGAGGAATATTGTGCAGCAGGTTAAGGCTAACAGTAGGCTGTTGTGCTAATAAAGATACTATTAGATGCAATAAAATAAGCAAATTCATAAAAATTTGCATGCAAAATATATCTGGCAGTAAAGCAGTAGAAATCAAAGTGTGGTAACTGGTAACATGAAATATTTTCTTAAACAGAAGGATCTCAACAGTTTGTTTTGATTAAGGTAAATACTTAGTAAACAAAAGAAGAATGGGCCTCAAATAAGTAATAGGTATTAAATTATAAAAATAAAGTTTGAGTACAGGCATGTAGCTTTTTTAAAATATTTAAATACTTATTTTATTATATCTTTTTTTATTAATATCTCTAGTTGTGCTTTCATCATAAGTATATATATATATATATATATATATATATATATATATATATGAGTTCCTACATATTTTAAGAAATACAGGGTTTGATACAGTTCAAGGTAGAAACATTTTTGTTTGAAACTATTAACTCTAATTAGCATTAATCTTATACAAATATTAAATTCAGAGTGGTGGAAAGCGATACTGAAGTTTATAAATTATTGGCCATCATTAAAGTGTTCTATAGAACAGTAGAGTGGCTCAAAAAATATTAAAAGAGGGTTGCCACTTGTAATACATGTGTATTGATAATGAAGATGCTTAATTTTAAGATACATTATTTTAATTAATGCAAAATTATAATGTTAATATATATAACAATTTACTCTTTTTTGAGCATATATTAAATTATTTTCCAAAAGTGTTTTTTTTTTTTTTTCCAATGTTCTATAAATATTTGAGAATTTATGAATAGCAGTATAGTTATGAAATAAGCATTCATGAAAAATACCACATTTTTTTCAATCAGAATTAAAAATATGCGAATAAAAAAAATTAATAAGCACTTTTACCTTTTTAACCATAACAAAGCATCAATGCCAATTTTATTAGGATAATCTTCTTCAAGTTCTGATTCAATGATATCATTAACTGTTATAAATTTTGCTTCATTTGAGTGATGTATTTTGTAAAGTTTCTAAAACAAAAGTGTTCATTGTATTTATAGACATTCCATAAAAATTTATACCATACAAATATATAAAATAAGAAGGAACAAAGGAAAGAAGACAAGACCAATGAATACAACAAAAGTTACATATTTTTACAAATCCCAGCTTATATTGTTTCTCATTTGTCTGCTAAATAAATCTGCAGCAAATCTCATTCTAATTTTTACAAAATTATATATCAATTTTTATGTTTACAACAAAAATTCAATGCAGTTAACAGAAATCTTAGTTATTATATTTTCATCTTCACTTACTTTTAGTTTTTATTAATAATTGGAATTTTTTTTTATTTTATTTTTATTTTTTTTTAATAAAAGATATTTTATAGCTGTGAAACTGTTATTCCTGACAGATTTAATACATTTTAAAATTATTCTAGAAAACGAAAACTACAAATTAGGAAGAAAATGTATTTAATTTTTTTTAATTATTTTATAAATTATTGAAGTATTTATTACAGTTTATCTTTTAATTATAGCATTTATTTTTTTTTAAACAATTCCTAAACTGTTAATTTATCAAAGACAACATTGAGAAGATTTGTTAGCAGGACAAAGAGGAGAAAAATAGCCCTTTTTTTTTAAAGAGTAAAAACTGTGCATTACTATTTTTTTAAAAATAAAATATTCAATTTTTTACACCAAAATTATTAAATTAACAGAAAATCTTTGCTGCAAAATCTATTCTTTTTCAAGCAATGTTTTAAATATTAATCTTCCTTTAATGAATGACAAAATTATTATAATAATAAGTAATATAATGACAAATATAAAAATAAAGTTCATAACACAATTAAAAAAAATAGTATATTGCTTAATATTATTTTTTTCTACTTTTATAGAATAATAAAATTAAAATTTTGCAAAAATATTAATTACTTAGAACATAGGATAAATGCAACTTCAAATAAATAAAATTTTTTATATATTCTCAACAAAACTATTCAATTTGTATGCAAAGATTTCACCTTAATTTAATATAAGTGAATAAATATCAGCCAATAGTTTTTCCACTTTTATCCTATAAACTAATTTAACTTTTATTGTAAATATTACAAAAACTTATTTTAAATAGCATTTTAATTAATACAAATATTAATGGTATCAATAATTGACTACCGTTATTATTGTTATTATTTACTACTGTTATTACTACATTTACATCAAAATTAAAATGTTTTGAAAAATAAGATTTAAAGATTATAATTTTTTCTATATCTTTAACTAAATTTTATTTAGAATGTAGAATAGCAACCATAAATATTTGGATAGTAAAATCTATCATGAATTATAAAATTTAAAGATTTATTTCTTAGTTTTATAACATTGTGCTACAGAATACTATATTTAACTTCAAATTCCATATCATTCTTTTGGCATATTAGCATGGATATTGTAAATGCACTTCTAAAGCAATTAAATTTCCTCATAATTCAAGAAATATTATACACAAAAGATTTTTCAAAAGTTAAGATCTGAAGTTAATAAATAAAGGGTGACAGAGAGTTGTAAACTAAGAAATATTTAAATCTTAAAATATTTCTAATTGGTTATTTTCTTAAGTCATTAGCATACAAAAATTAATGGACATTTTACTTAAATTACACACACAGAAATTTAATGAAATTCTGCATTTGTATCAGGCAATACTAATTTAAGCCTATCTTATTAATTTTTTTTCATTCATTAATGATATATGTAATTTTAGTTGGTTTGAATCCAAATGCATTAGGAGTAAAAGAAGTCTCCATTAAAGATAAATATTTCAAGGGCTGAATGAATAAGGTATGTGAGAAATAATTTTGATCAATTTTACCTCAATATTTCCATTTATATCTTGTTTTACTGGAGAAAAAACAGACCCCAAGAGTTCTAGAAATACATGAAATAAATAATGTATTTCGAATGATTTTAATGTTAAATGCATGTGTATAATCAATGGCATAAAATCAAAAATAAAATTTTGGAAGAAAAAAAAAAAAAAAGGAATGGCTTAAGAAATTTTATTTATGACATTCAATATCTATACTTGATGCCTGTCTGAATTTACAAAACTAGCAAAAGAATGCAATTTGAAAACACATTGAAAAAATATACTAAACAATTCATAATATACAGGGTACTTAGGTATTAGCATCACGGCAGTTAATGTGGCATTAAAACTAAAGTAGAATTAACAGTTTACCTATAATTAGAAAACTTGCTTTTCTAAATATGAAAAATTTGTTATTTATTCAAAAAGATATTTTATAATTGTATGACAATTTTTTGGAAATTCATTCATCTTAAGAAGCTGCAGTGATGCTAATTTGTATATATACATATAAGCACCTAATACCATAACATAATAAATTTACACAAATTTATTTTTTTCATTATGAAAGATTATTTGTTTGAATATTATTTTAAGCCTAACTTAGTATTCATTAAAATAATCAATCAGCAAACAAATATATATATATATTAAATGTTTTGAGACTATTATGAAATAAGTATTAAATATACTTAATAACTTGATAAAACCTTGATTAATAATAACTTGACAAATTTTGATGAACCATCATTATATAAATTTTGCATTTTGGGAAAATATTGGAATATTTGTAAAAGTCTGTCATGGAGCATTAAATATTTTAAAAATAGATTAATAGCATGAAAAAGGAATATAAAAAATAAATGATCAATTTCATACTTATTCTAAACCCGAAATTTATAAAATTTCCTTATATTTTTCAGAAAAAAAACATTTAATTAAACAAATCAGTTTACAGAACAGGCAGCAAATAGAAACATGTGGATTATAACTTTACTTCCAAATTTGTGGGTGATAGAAATAAAGAAATGATTTTGAGACTTCAGTGTTGATAGCTATTCTTTCGGGCACGTTTCTTGACCAATCCAGAATTGCACACCTATCTGCCAATTGCTTCAAAAGGAGTGATCTTCTTTAATTATAAGAAGTTATAAAGCTATTAGTTCAGAAAGGCATGAACTGGGTATTGACGCTTATTGGCTGAGAACGACTTCCTTTTGACTCTCCATTGATTGGTAAAAGCTGTCGCCGAATGTAATTTCTCTGCAATTATTCATCCATGTTAAAAAGTTTTTTCTTCAATTTCATCAATTATTAGATTTAAAAAGTGTCATTTGATAATTGGGGACTTTTTCATACAAATTTTTTAACATAAATGAAAATATTTATGTGTCTTTGAACTCTTTGGAGGAAATCCAAGAGTGGAAGGGTGATAATGGATTTAAAACTATGCCATACCAAGAGTTTCATATAAGTTTTAGTTTTGCTGTGATTCATGAGAAAGACAATGATAAAGATTCTCAAAGTGTAGAAGAAAATGTAACTTTAAATTTTCATCAACCAGAACTTTCTGCTTTCTTACTCAATTAAAAAAAAAAAAGAAAAAAAAAAAAAATGGTAAGTTTAGAGAAAAATGGTACAATCTGTACAGGTGGTTAGAATATAGTCCTTTGTTTAGCTATCGATTTTATTGACAATTTTTTTTGCACAGAACAATCAGTTGCAATCAGAATATGATTGGGTTTTGCCCAGCTTGGCGATCAATTGCGATCACAACTTGGCGAAAAACAATGGGGCACCCTTAAGTATAGTCTAGCCCCCTTCCAAAAAGTATTTTAATAAAGGAGTGTTAGGGATCAGTTATAATCATATTTATGCAACACAGAAAGATTCAAACTTTAAATCTACATAATTATGTTTTTGAGCAAAATTTTATATATAAAAGCAGAATGATGAAAATTTTTTCAATTTTTCTATAAAGTTAGATTTTTATGGGAAATTTTTCCACATTTTCTAGAGAAATTTTGAGTACAAAGAGCAATTAATAGAGCAGGAAGTTTTCTTCATGCATCTGTTAATAATTTAAATTATATCAAGATCTAGAGATCATTATCTCAACCAGAAATATCTTCTGCCAGTAACATAAGTAATTATAAAATGATCAAATCAAGAAGACACCAATATTCTTATTGATACTAATAAAAGAAATTTTAAATACTTTAATCATTTCAAATTTCTTTTTAACTACTATGTGTATTTACTTAAATCATTTATCAATTTCCTTAGAATATTGAGTGTATACAACACTTGTTTTATAAGTAATAAAATTATTTTTTATTTTTATCATTTGTTTAAATGTTATTTAAATAATTTTTTAATTAAAACAAATCAACGTTTTTAACAATCCCAAATTTCTTAGATAACATATAATATTTACTATAGTTTATAATGATAAACTGTCTAGCAAATTATTGTAATTATATTTTGTGAATGAAAAAAATGTTATTTTATCAATTAAATATATTTGGCTTAAAAATTAATAAATGAGAATAACAAACATTTCAAAAAAAAAAAAAAAAAATTCATTGCATGAAATTGTCTGGAGTAAAATTTTAAATTAACCTATACACAAAATAATCTGTTTTGCTACTTTAATAACATTTAAATAAAAAAATATTTGTGGCAAACAAAAAAACCATAAACCTAAAATATATGAATTTCATTTAGAATTTAATATCATATATTTATCTAATCAATTTAGAATGTAATAAATATTTCATGCTGTTTAGATGGAAAAAAAAGGTAATTACCGTATTTTCCTGTATATAATCCGCGGATTATGTGTTAAAAAAGTTCCGAATTTCGTTGTGCGTATTATACGCCGCCGCGGATTATCTGATAAAAAAACATTCTCCATCAGAAAAGCTTATAAGAAAGTTTTGAAAGAAATACTCTTTATATTTCATAAAATAAATAACAGGTATTACCAGGACACACCTGAGTTATTTAAACTATAATAGGCTTTGTGTAATTACGTTCAAAAACAAATTCGGTTCCTCTTAAAGATTTTACGATTGTAAATTCGCTAACGTCATTTTGCGATTTGCCTTGACGTGAGCTGTTTCGTTTTGAAACTATTCAAATTCGTATATCGTCATACTGTAGCGAAAATTTTTAAGTTACGCAGCAGATTTTAAATTAAAAGCTATAGCGAAAGCAAATAAAAACAATGGCGTCAAATGTGTTAATGTGAAGTGAAAAACAAAGCATGCGCGGTATAAAATTTTTTTTTTTATAAAATACGCAATTTGTAAATAATCCATTTCTTTCATTTAAATATTAACGAAGCAAATATATATTAATTTAAATATGTCTAATATCGTTTTAAAAGTAATTAGAAGCTAAATATCGATAAGTTTTACAAGACTCTCTTCTCAAAATTATCGCTTTTGATCGATCTCGTGCTTTCATCTCAAGTTTATCGCACTTAGCGATGAACTGGATCTAGACAGATATTTTTCATAAATGCTTTTTTTCTATACAATTTATTAAATTTTTAATGCTACTGTGCATTCTTTCATTTTATGTGACACCTATATTATCAGCAGCACATATTTTAGACTATTCGCCGAAAAAAAATTGCCGTGGATTCTGCGACGCTTTTTTCCTTTTACTCGAAAAAACGGCTATGTGGATAATACGCCGCTGCGGATTATATACAGAAAAATACGGTACATTATTTGTTAATTTTGTTTCATAGCTTGCCGATATTTTTGTTATTCAAATGTTAATCATTTTGTCAAAACAATTTAATAATTAAATTCAAGTTTTTTTGAAATTTTTGAAAAATTTGTTACAGATATTGTATATTTTATACAGATAGCTAAATAAATCTACAAAATGAAATGAATCATATTCTTCATATATTTAAATAGTCCCTTTAAATACATATTACTGTTGAATGAAAATGATAAAAGTAACTGCAATATATATTTCAGCATTGAAACCATAAAGGAATTTTGAAGTTTCTTCGGAAATTTTTGAGTAACACATTTAATTAATGCTAAAATTGTATTAAGTTCATCGTTGAAATTCAGGTCCTGGAGCATTTACCATTGCTCTTAACTTTCCTAGAAATTTAATAAATCCTTCTAAGTTAAACACTTCCTAAATAATTCACTTAAAAAAAAAAATTTTACACTGATAGAAAAATTATATTTCTGAAATTTATTCAATACTTTAATCAAATGCAACATGCAATCATGATATTTACTTCATAATATATATTCTGAACATAAATGATGAAAATCTTTTTTTAACCAAATAATTGTTACTGAAAAGTAAAGCAAAAATATCATTTATAAATTTTAATTTCCAGATATAAAAATATTTACAATCTTTTAATATTGCCCAAAGATGTAATTACCATAAAAAAGAATAGTTAAACTATTAACTATGGCCAGCCGAGGACTAAATTCAACCAATTTGGCACTTACCTTATATGATTAGATTAAGGACAATAGCTTTTAAATAGTGGATCAAATTAGGAATGCAAAATCTGTCTTACTCCTGTCAAAACATATGTTTTGAGGATATGAATGTAGAAACAAGGAAACTTTTTTTTTTATAAAGTTGATTTTAATATAAATAATTATTTTTCTAATTGGTGAGATGGTAAAGAAAATTCATTTTTAATCAACAACATGGAGTTTATCAAAATAAATAAACGAATAAAAAAGAATTTGACATCCTTTGGTTGAGAACAAATCTTTAAAAATTTATTTCAATCATAAGTGTTATTTTATTCTATAGAAGATTTCATTTTTTGAAGGATTTGAAATTAATTACCAAATTTAAATTTTTTTTTATTAACTGAAATTTTACAAATTATTGAAATATATAAAGTTATAGGATATAAAGGACAGATGAAATTGATAAAATAAAGACATTTAGTGCAAATTATTAACATAATAAAGTTAACTGATGAGTTATAAAAGCAGAAATATCGTATTAGAACTTGTTAGGCAATTTTTAATTTTGAATTAAGATTTAATTTCATTCATATTACACAGAATATCAAAATAATGATAAATTTTAGTATCATTCTGTTATTAAATAATGCATTTGTTAACTGCAATATTTGAATAATTTATTGATAAATATATATATCCTAATTATTATAAAGTACTGAAAATTGAAAACATTTATTGCTTATTATAATGAGAGACTTTAAATATTTTGCTGTATATTTGTTGTATTTTATAAAGATTACTTATTTCATTTTTATCCCCTCCCAATTTTTTAAAACCATTCATTTCATCAAACTATTCCTCCATACATTAGATGGTTAGCCTATACTTTAGGGTGCCTCCTAGATTCTAGAAAAAATTGAGGTCGCGGTTGATCGCCAAGCTAGGCAAAACCCAATCGTATTCTGATTGCAATAGAACAATTGATTGTAATGTGCCAACAAAATTGCCATTAGAATCGATAGCCAAACAAAAATTGATAAGTTTGCCAAGGGAGCACACTTAAATATAGTTTTATCCATTCAGACGTCTTTGAGCACATCCTCTTGCCAAATCTCGCTTTCCTATACCACGTTATAAAATGTAAGCAAAATGGGTAGTGATTCGGAAATACTACTGGATCCTGTCAACACCCTCTAGAAAATATTCTAGAGCAGGGGTGGCCAAGACGTCGACCACGGTCAACTGATAGATCGCGAAGACATTTTAGGTAGCCCACGCGACCATCCCGATAATGACCACGGATATTAACAATTTTATTTATGACTTATGACATAGAGTCATTGAATTATTTAAAATAAAAATTTACTACAATCTACGCTCTAAAACCCAAAAAAAAACTGTGCAAAGATATACGATTTAAAGATTTATGATTAAAGTTTAACAATTTAAAACCTAAAACGCGTGGACATTATGAACGCGATTAAAACATTAAAAAAAACTATAGAAAGGTATGAATCTCAATTAAGAAAACAATTGAGAAACTTCAAAAACATGGAGGAAGAGTGCATCCATAATCCAAACCGAGACTTCGCTTAATATTTACATTTTTTGTTTGAAGAATTTGAAAGAAGATTCGCTGACTTAATTAGGTGGAAAAAAATACTCAATTTTATGATATTTCCATTTAATGAAAATGTCAACGTTAATGGAGTATATGAAAAAATAGGACATTTAATAGATATCACATCAGTCACGGTCGAGGAAGAAATTATTAAATTAAGATGATCCAAAACATATTTAGTGATACTGATTTTTGGAAATTAATTGCTGAGGAAACGTTTCCAAATATTTACAAATTGATTTTGCATTTGAAATCATACTTTGGATTGTTGTGAATCTGCTTTTTCAACAATGAACAAAAACAATTTTGTGTTTATGCGTTGCAATAAGCTCGTACAAGCCACAATATGATAAACTTGTCGCAAATATACAATGCCAAATTTTAACTTAACGAAGTGAAAAAGATGGCCAGTTTTTCATATATGAATACTTTGATTATTTTCATCAGTAAATTTTTTATTTTGTAAATATTAATATCAAGTTTTTTAAGAAAAATTACATAATTTACAATTTTTCTTGTTACTGAAAATAAATATGTACGTTAATTTAGCTCTGCCATTGGTAGACCGCCTTCAATGTTTTAATGGTGGAGTAGACCCCGCATCCCATGGGATCAAACCCCTGTTCTAGAGGGTGTTGATCCTGTGCAGGGGTTAATTCCCAGTGAACGGTACGCTCCGTGTACGATGCGCATATATACAACGGTATGCATATATACAATTATTAATTAATTGTATATAATATTGTATAAAATTATATTATTTCTATAAAAATATATAATTTTATATTATATAATTACATTAATTGTATAAAAATAGCGTACCGTACACTGGGATACAGTCATACAATACTAATTAATACAAAGTTTACTAGCACAGAAAACAAATTTCACGTATGTACACTATCATGTTACGTCATACAAACGCAAGAACACATTCTGACGCAATAAAACAGTTTGGCGCATTTTATTGCTGCACTGGCACTTAGAAATCGCCATTTAAAGTTCTTCCATATTTAATAGTTTTCAAATAAATAATTGAAAAAGCTAAAATGTTATTACCCAAAAATTCTACAATTCCCTTTGAGGCTTCTAGGAACGGTATCAAGGCAATCTTCCCATTGTCTGCATATGGGAAACGATTTACTTTTGAAAAAAACATTCCTAAGTCACAAATCACAGACTAATGTCTAAAACCAACGACACAACAAGCTGAAGCTGACCAAACATCAACAAAAACAACAACAAGACGCCCTTCTGTCTCTGTTCAGTTCAGTTCACAAGAAAGAACTAGATAAAATAAGATCAAAGTAGAAATCCATGGGAAAAGTTTCTAAAATTTCAAAGGTCAAGCACATCCAGTTCAAGTGTGACTTTAATATGACAAATTATCGCTGTAAATCTTTTTATATATTGTTGCATAAGTTATACGAACGAAATTTAAGATTAGTGTGTTTATTATGCTCGTAGTTTATATTTTTCTTTTAGGGAATAATATGCGTATGCGATCTTGACTAAAGTGATTTTCTTGCAGGTTACTTATTTTTAAAAAGTAAGTACTACCTGATTTTTTGTAAGTTTTGATCGGTACTTTTATTGTTTTTTCTTACACAATTTTAAATATTAAGACATTTTTCTAAGTTTGTGGAAAAACACTTGTTTTTAATTTGCGGTTATTTATTGCAAATTTTTTTTTTTCAGATGACCGAATTAAAAAATTATTTCACTTTTTCTAATGAAGTTAAACATTTACTTTTTAAAGATATAACTGTGTCTTCCAATGAAGGTAATTTTTTTTCTATTATTTAATAAATAATGTATCCCACATTAAGATATTTTTTACAAAATGAATTAATTAATTGTGTATACATATGATTTAGTTTCGTAAAAATCTTTTTAAAGCTGTTATTTAATTTTATTTGTAATATTTAATTTCTTTAACGAAAACTTTAATGGTTTAATCGATAACCTATTATTGTTTTATTTAAACTTTTATTTTAATTGATAAATGTTCATTTATTATGTTAAAGTTTTTATGAATCTAAAGCTAATGATATTTCTCCTAGTTTTACTAAATTAATATAACACGTTTTAATAATTGATTGCTAATTTATTATTGATAATATGCAAATTATATTATGTTGATATTATCATCTTACAGTTCGCATAAATATCAATTCTAAATGATCTTTTTAGGTGTTCATAGAATTGTGAAGAACTACTTGTACTATTGGTATAACTGTTGACCAGATGTAAAAACTTTGAGAAAATTACTTATGAAAATTTTCTGAAGATTAAAAAAAATTGTTCTTGTTTAGTTTTTAGAAAAAAATTTCAGAGCTACATTTTATTAAAAATATAAATATTTTTAGAAGATTCTTTATTAATTTTTAAAAAATTTTGAAGCAAATAAAAATTAAATTGTATTGTTTATACAGGTATCAATAAGAAATTTTAATTTTTTCTAGAAATTCGTATCATAATTTTTTTCTCTAATAATTATTAATAAATACATTATACCCTCATAATTTCAGGAAAGTTTGTTTGGCTTTGAGGGTCATGAGATCTAAAAATTTCTTATGCTTGGGGATAGATATATAATCCTTATCTGATGGGAAAAGATATCAAAATTCGGAAATATAAGTCTGTCTCCTTCACATGCATTTCTTAAAGTTTTTTTTTTTTCTTTTTTTTTTTTAAAGAAATTTTATCATAAATTCAAATTTTGGTGAAAATGCGCTTTAAGTCCCCTCCTCCGCGCGTTTTCAAAAACACCGACACGCGAAAATTCTGCTATTTCAAAGTGAAATTTAATTAGCAACCTATGAAAAGGCTAAAACAAATGAGTAATTATTGAGCATGCACGGAAAAACGCTTCAAATTTTTGAGTTGGCGAAGTAGGGGACCTAAAGCGCAGATTAACCCAAACTTTTATTGATTTAGTTATTGATTAAAATTTTAAATTCAATTCATGTAATTCAATGAAAATTATAATTACAATTAATTTAATTGAGTCATTAAATATATATACAATCCTACTTGAAATAAATTACAATAAAGCACACAGAAGTGTATTAATGGCTGTGATTTACTGAATGGTCACTCTTGACGTGAGTGACATTTGGCAAATAAATAACATTTTCTGGCAACCCAATCAATTTCGGCTAATCGCAGATGTGGATTCTGAGGAAAGGCAATATTTTGCTTATTTTTAGACTACGCTTGTGCAAAATGGGGAGATTTTTGGCGACTTTCTGAAAAAATCCTGACAGTAAATCTTTATCGTATTGATTATAACTGTTTGTTTGGGAATTATCTTATAATTCAGAATATGTTAATGAATTTGGAACTGTTTTTGCACAAAAAAACTTTAAATTTTTTTCATATAATTTAGAGTACATTCAGCATCAGAATTACACAATAATAAGGGAGTTGCTTTATTGAAATTACAATTAATTTCTATTTTTATTTCTAGCTATGTTTGGGCTTTGTGTTGGAGTTGCTGTGTTTACTTTCATCTTTGAAGCAGTAAAATCTTTACGCCACTATCTTGTCATCTTACAAATAAAAAGAAACAGTGATACTCAATCAGCTTCTATAGAAAATACAACTAAGAACACACATAATGAATATTCTGCAGTTAAAAAGTCTCAGAGAAAATCTTTTAATAAGTAAATAATAATGTTATTTTACCTTATTTTTTAAACTCAAGTTGATATTCACACTTTTAAATAAAATATTTAATTTAAATTATAAAATTTTTAATGAATATATTTTTATTTATAACTATAATGTTATTGAAAACTCTTGTGAAACACAATGTTATAGAAAACTTAATTATTTTATTAAAATTGTGAAGTTTACAGTAAATATATATTGTTAATGCTGTAGATATTTACCTAATAATACTTGTTTAATGTGATGAAATGATATATTATAAATAAGAATAAAAAATTTTAAGACATATTTTATTCTGTTCTGCAACTATGTAAGTTAAGAGTTTAATTTTAAACTCTTTTTTATTTAAATTTATAAACTGAAATAAATTTTCTTTAAAGTTTAAAAAAATAATTCTTAAAGTATTCTAATTGATATAGTTAAGCAAAACGTATAATTTTTTTAATTTACTCCAATTAATTTTCATGTTGAGAGAAACTGAATAAATAAAGTTGGAATTACTTTGATGTACCCCGCCAAATCGGAAATTTAGCGACTTTTTTTCTCGCCAAGCAAAATACCTGTTTTTGGCGCCTTTTTTTCTCGCCAAGAGTGATTTTTGCTAAATACAATTAATTATTTAAAAAACTTTTTAAAAAAAAAAAAAAGGTACAAAATACAAGAAATTACTAAATTGGACAACAGCAAAAACCTAAAAGCTGAAAAAATCTAAATTGGCAACAACAAAATAAGAAACAGCAACCCTAAAAAGTCCATAGGGAATGCCAGATTTGGCGCTTAAATTTTGGAGGGATATATCAAAGTTGTTCAATAAAGTTTTTAAGAATTTCTTAAAAATTATGGTATGTATAATTTTTATTTCTTTTGTAGAAATTGTATGAACATATCCATGATTTATGGACTAATATTTTTTCCCTTATAGATTAAAGTGGCATTGTTTTCAAACAATACTTCATATGCTACAACTTGCTATGGGATATATGGTAATGTTAATCTTAATGAGTTATAATGTTTGGATTCTGATAACAATCATTTTCACAACAGCAATTTGTTTTTATTTTCATGAGTATTTGCTGTCTACAAAATCTATGTTACCTTTAGAAATACCTGAAGCAAATTTATAAATATTTTTAAGGATTTATTTTATAACTAAACGTTTTTAGAGCATTTATTGCAATTACTATTATTGTCAGGATTTTCTTCATTTAAGAACTTTTCCTGTTTATTTAGACTGATATTCAATTTGAAATTTTCCATTGTTATTATTGGCATATAGTTTGGAAAGTATTGTAAAATGTAGGAAATAATATTGAGGTATTGTATTATGATATTTCATTTGAGATTAAATTTCTATTTTAATGGGAATTATAGTTATATATTTGTATAGCATTTATCAGCAAAATTAAGAAATAATGAACAACATTAATGTGCATTTCAAAATATGCTAGAAATATTATCATATTTTATTAAATGGATAATTGCTAAAGAAAGACACTTAAAACTCATTAACATAAAATTTATTTTAAAAGACATTTAATTTCTTAATGTTTTAGTTAGGAATTAGACCTAAATTAGAGATTTTTCTATTATAATTTATTTAGCATTTCAATAAATACCTCTTAACTAAAAGAGGAAAATTATGATAATTTTACTTTTAATTGTGTTTCAGTTGTTTATTTTTAATTTTGTATGAAGATATCACTAACCAAAGCAAATATAATGATGTTTTATGCTTAATGAACATTTTTTAAAACAGTAGACAATGCATTTGATGTTTTCACTTATATAAGAATTTTATATTAAATGTAATGGAATTTAACTCCGTGATATTAGACTTGTGAGTTTTGTGCAAGAATTGTAACACAAATTTGTCTTATTAAACTATTTAATGAGGTAGAAAATATAATGTAGGCAGTATATATTAAATAATATTTCAAGGGCAGAAGATCATTATATCAAATGTGACTTTATATGTATGTTAAAATGTAGTACTTATGATTTTGCAGTTTTAAGCTATAAATGTAATAGTTGGTTTATGTTGTCATAGTTTTGTTTTCAGATATAAAATTTATGATACATTTTTTCTTATTTTTTAAAACCAAATTCTCATTTTTATTGATATTAATTTATTATATTGTTTATTAAATAATTATATCAATATTTTCTTCTCAAATGCATTGAACAAATATATGTAATTAATAATGTAATGTCTATATATCTTCATAATTGTCTTTCTTATAAACCTAAAATCAAAAGTGATCAATATATTATTAATTTTAAATTTTTGTTGAAAATTACTTTTATGAATTGTAAACAATAAAATGTGTTTAAGTTTTGGCATTATTTTATGAACCAACTAAATATAGATCAATAAGGTATTTTAAAAAATTCATTAATGAAAAGTATTTACCAAAAACATTTGTTAGAAAGTATGCATGTTGATTGAGTTATGTAGATGAAATATAAATTTGTAATTCTTATACCTCTCAATGAGATGTTTTTTTATAATTTTATCATCCTATAATATTTTTATGTTTAATACATTTATACATGACATATTATGTATTTGTTTTTATTTTTCTTGTTATTAACCATAGGAATATCAATAAATACAATTTTAATGATATAAATTCTAAATAAATATAAATCTAATAATGATAATAAATTTAATCATAAATATAAAAATTTGAAAGTGTTCATTACAGTAAGACCCCGCTTAACGCGGGAGATACGTTCCATCAAAGTAGAGCGTAATACGAAACAGCGCTAAACGAGGCTATCTTTACATGTAAATATTGGGGTTAGGGGAAGATGGCTAGGAAATTGGTTAGGTATTAAATTTTAAAAGTATGTTTTTTTAATAAAAATAAAACCAAACATTTATTTCTTAAAGACGAAATTAATGCCACATTATTATTTCTTGCAAAAATAAAAACAAAATGTAAATAACAAAACGAATATTCTTAAAAAAAAAAAAAAATAAAAAATAAATAAATAAATAAAATTCTAAGTCAGTCATATTTAGTTAGCCTTTCGTGTTTTCAGTGTTCTGCCTATTTGTGACAAAAGCATCTATTTTCCATCACTTCCATTTTAGTTTTGAGTGAACTGCTTTTTCTGGTTGCTTTCTTTTCTTTTTCATTATCACCCATAGTAAAAACTAAAGATCAAAATATTTGACACTGTAATATAGTATTAAATATGTAAATTAATACCTACTTACAATAATGTCAACAAATGTTTCCAATAATAAAAATATGTCTGTACAATACCGCACCAAACAAGAAACACAAGTAGACTCTTTCGGATATGTATTTGAAACCTATCGCTGTATAATATTTCGGGGAGTCCCCGTATGCTGCGAGCGATTACGTGGAATCCCCAAGTTGAAATAAAAGAGCACTAAACCGAAACAGCGTTAAGCAGGGTCTTACTATATATTGATTTTTTTCTGAAAAGTTATTCCATCTAATGATAATAATATATATGTGATGAAAAAAAATTTTAGATTAAAAATATGATGTTATTAAAAGGAACTGCAAGAAAGTAAATTTATTATAAATAATTTTCTTATTTCTATGTAGAGCTTTTTAGTTTTTGTTTAAAAATTGCTTACTTAAAGTTCTCAATTCCTTAAAAATCTTTTTATTAGTATGCATTTGACATGTTAAAATTATTTTCTCTTATTTGTGTTTGAATATTTAATATTAGTATTTTCAAAGTTGAAAGTCCAAAGTCATTTGTTTTGTAATATCAATATTTAGTTTGATAAATATTTAAGAAACCATCGAATTAAAGATATATCAATGAAATAGTTATTTAAAATTAAAAAATAAAGAATTTTCAACGTTTTCAAACTTTATGATAAAATGGAGACTTGAATAATTTAAAATAAAAATTATATACAGTCAAATATATATGTATGCATAATTTTCAGTGAAAACTCCTTAAAATATAGGCAATACAATTTTTGCCTGTACCTATTTTTTCAATGTACCTGAAGGTCATTAAATATCATTCAGATTAGGGTGAAATAAAAAGTTATAATTTGCTGGATACTCTCAACACTCTCTAAACAGATTTTTAAAAATAATTGCATCCATATTTTTATATGTTTCTGCTGCATATAATTGACCAGAGAAACAATATTCATAATCCTTAAGAAAAATTTCATCCTAGAGAATTGTGGATTTTTCCTTTAATTCTTCTTGGTAGACAATATCAGTTGTAAAATCATGCCTCATTTTCAATGTAACTTCTGATTGTGAATCCCCAGTAAATCTGTTTTCTGATAAGAAAGGTTATTTGAGAGAATTTTAATTTATCAGAGATAAAAGCACATTATGGGTAGTCCAGAAAATTTTTAAAATTTATGGGAAATTAATATTTCTGTTTGGTATTTTTGTGGATTTTTATTCTGTAGTTATCTTGCATTGAATAATGAAATAAAAAGTAAATTCTGTTTTAAAATTTTTTATATTTTCATGTCAAGTGAAAAGCATTTAATTTATTTTGTTGAAATATTTATCCTAGTTAATCATTTCATGTGTTCATTGTTATGTATTAATTTTTCTATCAAATTTTACCAAATATTTATTCCTTTTAGAACAAAATTAGTTTGCATTTTTATGAGTTTTTTGCATATTTTATAGCATTGAATTTCCCAAAAGGGATCACTTGAATATTATACAATTATTATTATTAAATATAAATGGATAATCTTACCAAGAGAGAAGGATTACGCAGTACTATGTAATTATATTTATTCAATAAATGTGAAGAGAAATATATAAAATAGTTTAATGAATATTACAAACATAAATTTTCCAAGAATTAATACAACTAATAAAATACAAGAGCAAAAAGCAGCTGTTTTTGACATGTTCTATTTAACTATCTCTTTACATGTTTAATAAAATTCTACAATAATGCTGATATATATATATATATATATATATATATATATATATATATATATATA
>JAPDSC010026185.1:0-17244 GCA_026290005.1 Latrodectus geometricus
AGAGAGAGAGAGAGAGAGAGAGAGAGAGAGAGAGAGAGAGAGAGAGACTAGTTGATAATCTGAAATTATTGAAAGTTTTAAATTATACTTAATTTAGGAAAATCCATTTTTCATAAGATTTTTAGTAATGTAATATAGAGTGATTTCAATGGTTACGTTAATAAAAAATTATTATTTAAATAAAATAAACTCTTAGACTAGAAAAATAAGGTTATTTCTATATTTCTGAAACAATAAAATTCATTTTTGAAATATTTTAACCATTTATTAAGATTACTTGAATCTTTAATGAAATACATTGCTTTAAATTTATTAGTTACATTTAAAATAATTATAAGACTATCAGCATCATAAGTTACAGAATTTAATTTATATATAATATCCTGAATTTGTTGGTGCTGTTTGTGTGTGTCTTACTCTGGACCTTGCGTCACAAAATGCAACGAACCAACTATCCTGAATTTGTGAAAGTAACTCTTGGCGTGCATAAATTTAAAACATTCATTTCAATGTTGAGAAATACTTGTTTTTAAATGCAATTTGAGTTATATTAAACATGAGAAACGCTATATGTATTAACTATTCAGAACTAACTATTAATTTTATGCAAAAACACATCACAGAAAACTTTACTAAAATATTTATTTATACTAGGCAAACAGCTTATATTCTTAAGTGTCCTCACGCTATTAGTTAAGAATACCACCATTGAAGATTTTTTTTCTTTATGAAATAAAAGCGTTTCAATACCTAGTAGTTTAATGGTAAAAAAGCTTCTTTTGTGTGAAAAAACAAGCACTGCACGATTCAATCTTCCCATAAATATGTTGGAAAAGAAAGCAATTACTAAATGACTTCAACAGCGAACTTGTGCGATAGGAGGTGGGATAAGCAAATCACGCTAGATTTTACTTAGGGTGTGTCTCGCCTTTAATAATGCAGTCCTTTAATCGGCAAACTTC
Source organism: Latrodectus geometricus (assembly GCA_026290005.1). NCBI lineage: Eukaryota > Metazoa > Arthropoda > Arachnida > Araneae > Theridiidae > Latrodectus > Latrodectus geometricus. The sequence continues at coordinate 963 of JAPDSC010026185.1, forward strand.
TCCTAAGAAGTCATCCTTGCCAGAAAAGAACAATTTTGGAATGTCTATTAGGAGACTTACAAATAAATTGTTGGAGAATCGTTAAAATTGTATTTTTGAAATCGAAAGAGGAGAAATGGATTTCTAACTTAATGAAGATAAAAGCATTAATACTTGAGATAAATTTAATGTCTCGTTCCTTATATAATATTTTTAAAAATTTTGTTTTAATTTGCAGATTGTAAAGCGTAATTTTTGGAGTAAATACAGACTGCATTTCGAGATCTTCTTGACTGGAATTTTTATTAATGTTATCTGCTTTAACAATATTTAATTTCCTCTGTACATTTATTACGCAGCCAGTTTAGAAGAGAGAAAACTATATTTTATTGCACACAATTAAAAACTTAATAACAATATTAAGTATATATTTTTCTTGTCTGGAAAGGTGAGGCTGGAATAACGTGGAGTCTTATATAATGAATACAAATCCTCAACTACTAAAATCTTCGTTCAATTTATTTCTAATGAGTAAATTAACTGCAATAAATTGGTTAATATGGTTACCAGGATTAAAAATTTCCCAATTTAGGGATTTTGGGAGACTATTGTTTAAAAGTTGGGTAATTGCTGCATAGTTTAAAGTTTAAAAGTACTCTCTCGTTATATCAATTGAGAAAAAAAAACGAGTCGTTACATGACTTAAAGCAGTTAAATAATTACAAATTACAGCTAATAGGAATAATTGCAAATAGTAATTCATTTGGTGAGATTTAATTATCGATAAAACTTGTTATTACTTAGTTGGCTTCTGAATGGCTAGCGCTAAGACCTTCAATTCAATAAATCATAGGTTTTATACTAATCTTGATTATGGATGCCAGTTGTGACTTGAAGTCCACTTAATATTTAAAGTCCATGATGAATTAGCTAGAATAAAGCGAAAAGTGACGGTAGTTATAACAAAACCAAAATAAAAAGCTAATTTGTGCCTTAAAAACATTATGGATACCCATGACTTGCTGAAAAGTTTTTCCTAACTTTCAATCACTTTTGCTCTAAATTTATTATAATTGTTAAAAAATATGTAGTACGTTTTTGATTTTTTGTTGTCTAAATTTAAATTAAATCAAAAACTTGCAGGAAACCATTAAATTGGAGAATAATTCTTACAACCATACATTTATGTTAATTTTTAAACCAAATTATCAGAAGCATAAGGCATTTCGGATTTTTTCATTATACTTTCCTTTTTGCTAAATATATTAATCCAAATGAAAAATTTATGAATATTAAGTTTCATATCTAATATTTGTGGAAAGTATATGTAAAAATCATTACTAAAATGTGTAAGTCATGGACAATATACTTAGAAATCAATTGTATGTTTGGACAAGCATCATAAGCTAATCTATTAAACTACTTAATATAATCAAAAAATATTGTTAAAAAATATAATAAACTCAGCTCTTTAGCCTCCCTATTTCTAATATTGACTAGAACAGTCTTATAAATATCTCCTAAAGTTTCATGTAAAATGTTAATTGAAAGAAATACTTTAAATTTTGTTCTCAAAGATTAAAACTTCATTTATTAATTAGACTAATGCAATTTAATCTTAAATAATTTGTGGATTTTCTAAAGGAAAATTCCTATGGAAAAAGTATTTGAATTCTTCTTTAATGTTCAAAATGTTAAATAAACTGAATAGCTTACCACAAGCAAATTACTTAATTGTAAATGCACAAATTAATTAAAGCTTCATAATATGTAAATTAGTCAGATAAGCGATGCTAAATTTGACAAGATAAAATTTATAAGTTTCTTTTATAAAGAATTTTTTTATAGCTATAAATAAATAATAAAAAATATCAGTTATAAATTTATGCGACTTCCGGTTCTTCATCATGATTACCACTGTAAAAAATAATTAAAAATCTATAAATTAGGTTCTCCTTTTAGTTTCTGGATTGAAAATTAATCTTTCTTTTTTTTTTTAAATTGTGTTCTTTTACTAAAAAATTACATGATATTAATTCAGAATAATAAACTACTGCACTTGAAAGTTACTTTAAAAACAAACGTCAGCTGCATTCTAGATATCTCACTAATGGTTTTAAAGAAGTTAAGAGTTTTTAAAACTAGAGAGAAACAAAAATTGCGTGACTACAGAGAATAAAAAATATCAAAGGGGAAAAAACTGAAAATGAAAGAATATTACGAGTGATTTATGTTTTCTATTTAAGTTTAATAGTTTTTATTGGGAACTAAAGATCTAATGTCTAAGTAAATTGAAATTTTGATGGCTTTCGACTTGAACTATAACGTAATCGAATTTCGTGCTTAATATATCGATAAACTTATCATTACCAAAATAAAAAAAATAAACGAAAATGTAATTTTTTTTTTAGAGACATTTGTTATTGTATGAAATATTGTTTGTGAGCTAGTGAAAATTTTAATGATATAATTACATAGCCCTAGAATAGCTGAATTTTTTTTTTATCTAAATAAACATTATAGACTAAATAGTAATTTATATTTAAAATCTTCTTGATTTTATATATAAAATATAAAAAAAATTATGCATTTACTAGCGTAAGCAAAATTTAATATTAAACTCGAACTTGTAACTTCAGAGAGAATTTTACTTTATTCGTAAATGTCTTGAGAATTGAACATAATTTAAATTTACAAAAATCAATGCTTCAGTCTTGATTTCTACGTAACAACTTGATCGAAAAACTTTAACATAAGCATCAAGCAATATTTTCAAATAAAATGTTCTTGAATTTTAGAGATGTTTCTTTTAAAACAACAAATTAGTCATTGACCGGTAACTGTTAATCTGTTATCTATAGGATATCAATGCCAACCAGACCAAGCTCAACGTGGTTCTGTAATAAGACAAGCTCTTCGGAGTGAATGATCCTGTATTTTATCTTGGCTGTTATTGAAAAAACGAAAGATGGGCATATTAAATTTCTAGGTTTTTTGATGGCTATCTGTACAGGTGAAGGCTTGAGAGTTTTCCGGCTTTTTCTTTAAAACTACTATCTACAAAAAGCCCTCTCGGAAACCCTTACAAGGCAACTGTTCAAATGCTTTACAACATACTTCATTTGTTAGGCTATCCTCTTCGAGATGTTTAACTTCTCGAAGTAGCGCTCATATGACGGAAAAAGAGACAGTTATAGTGCACAGTAGCCAATCAGCCACTGATCTCTTATTTTTATTTATTTTTAAAGAATAGAAATATTTTTACATTTCTATATTGCACTTCTAGAAATATTATCAGCTTTGACTTATTTGCATTTTGTTATTACAGTTATGTCTTAATTTACATATAATAGATATTATCTATGAAAATTTTATCGAATTAAAGCAGAATAATTTTTATAGGTCATACCTATTAAAATTCATAATATTTTATTTTGATCAACTATAATTTTTGTTTCATTGGTTCTATAATAAATTCTAGAGAATCAATCAGAACTTTAGTTAATAAATTTACATAACTACTCTCGAAATTTCACTATATTTCGATAGCAATATTTCATTTGCATCATTTTATTGTAAGAGTAATATTTATATCAATTTTTTTATTTTTTAATTATGTGATTATTATTTATTTTTACTCTTATATTTATTTATTTATTTATTTTTCAACGATACAAACGCGTATGGAATATTTTTAAAGCACTTACTTTCTTTTCTGCCATTAATATTTAAGTAGTTATTGATTACATTCCTACATAGGTAAATTTAAGCTGGAAAATCAGTGAACCACGCTTAAAAAAATGTAAAAAAATTTCTGGAGTTTTGAAGCAAAGATTTTGTTAGTATCTAAAAGATTAAAATGAAAGAAATTTTACTTACCATTCAAGGAATAGTCACAACAGAATATTTCCAAAGAATTAGAACGTGATAAAGTTTTGAAATTTTGAGTACACGCTCTTAAATAAGAATCGATGAGAAGCTAATTTGTGTGAAATTATAGCTTACATTTTTTCAGTAGCTTCTTTGGATTTCTCATTTGCATAATTCCCCTCTTGCCTACAAAAAGCATGTATACATATGGGGAATAATTCATGAAGAGTAATTCCTTCCTCCTTTGTTTTTATGCATTACTTCTCTTGTCTTATTAACTTATTCGACCTCAAACTATTCACAAATGCAATTTTATCCAAAATCCATCAAATATAAATTAAGGAAGCTTTTAAAACCAATTTCTCTGAACCTGAAATGCATTTTCTTCAGCTTTAATCTCCTATAGCATATAACCTTCATAATATTATAATAAAAGCGTACAATTGAAATGACAGTCCAATTTTACAAGAAAAATGTCCAAAACAAAATATAAATAATGCACTTTGGTCAAACTTTGTTAGGAATTAATTTTCTACGTTTTTAGCAGTAATAGATACGTGTTCCCTCGAAACAGGTTACTTCGTCTTACTTAATTTTAACTCAGTGCTTTCAGAGAATGAGCTTGTAATTTAGATTATGTACGGCTAAGTGCCTATAATATAAATCCTTCCCACGTTTTGTATAATTTCAAATTATATTTAATTCTCAGAAATCTATTTAAATAGAAATCTTCCTGTCCCTTAGGATAATATACACCTTTGGAAAGGAATATGAAGTTTTCATTTAAAAAGAACACACACTCTCTCTCTCTCTCTCTCCTAGAAGTTAAGGTTAACCAGCTTTTTACAATATCATTTAATCTAAATGTAACTATTTAATCCAAATTTGTGATAAAGTAAACACTATAAGGAAATAAAAAAAAATTGTGTTAAAATAATTGAATAGTAATGAATTACATTTTAAAAATCAAACTCTAAAAATAATTTCATAATATTTTATGCTAGCTAGGGTTAACTGACGGCCATAGACCCTGAATTAAGAAAATGAGGATGCAATTTCTTGTATATTAAAAAATCTTAATATCAGTAAAAATACCATAAAATAAAACATTTTCCTAGAAAACTTATATCAAATGTTTTCGTATTTTATATAACAGTTTATTAGAACTTTTAAAACTAATTCTATAAAATATTTCAAAATTTATTATACTCAGAATTTAGATACAGCTATAAAATTTGTTTTGAGGAACACATTATTCCTATACAATCTATTTTGATATATATTTATTAAAACTGATTTATAAATAATTTGTGTAATTTTATCGATATACTTTAACAAGCCTGGAATCTTGGTACATAATCGTTATCATATCAGATATATATATAATCTCGATTAGGTTTTTACGTATACATAAATTATGTACGTAATTTATGTAAAAAATACATAAATTATGTAAAAAAATTTATAAATTATGTAAAAAAATGTATAAAATATTTAAAAAAAAAATTCTTGCGAATAGAATTAAAAATTGCACAAGCAAATGAGAATGGTAAATTTCTTTATACATGCTTCAGATTATTAATTCAACTTCTTATTGCAATAAAAATTTTAAGCATTTCAAATGCAGATATTTTTACACAAGTCTTATACAGCGTGAAGAAAAGTTTTCTTTCTGGCATTACTGAGATTATACCGAGAGAAACTGAATCTGGTTCCTAATAATATATAAAAATTTGGTCTATGTGATATACTGAATTGGCAAACTATTATTTACCACCAGTATTTAATTCACATACTTGGCTTAAGCGTATTTACTCGATTTTAATCGTAACAAATGTATTCGATTTGGGGTTTAATACTTAGTTTGGTCAATAGAAATTACAAAGACTAGATATTTCAAGTAGCAAACACTGGTATCGATTCTCTATAACTTAAGGATTTAGTAGTTAAAGTAATTTACGAAATAAGACACTTTTGGTTGTAATAATTAAGTTTGAATTTCTAAGAATTTGTTTTTTTAATCACGCTTATAAAATTACGAAATGTCACTCTTTATTAAAATCTGTGTTTTCACTATAATGATTAAATGCTGTTAGTTTACAATTTTAATGAAGAAAAATTGCTTTAAATATTTAATTTTAAAAATTTTTAAATTTTTTATAAAAATTTAAATAAATTAGAAATTTAACTGACTTATTTAAACACCTGAATATCAAAATACTACGGCACAAAAGAATGTGTGTACCGAGTGTTATATAAATTTCAGCAGTTTTGTAATAAGAGCTATTTACATTAAACTATGTTTAAAACAAAAATGAATTTTTTCACATAAAAATGTTATGTTCATAGAATTTTTTTTAATATACGTGATTAAATTAAGCCATTGATTATTAATGTTTTTGTAAAGCAAAGATGCAAATTCCTTTTATAAATATAATAAAAACTTTGTATCTTTTAAATTGAAATCTAAATCACGCTCATAAAAGGTAAATTCTTTTTTAAATTTTTATTTTATTATTAAAATTGCAAAATCTCATTCTCATGGAAACGTCAAGTATGCATAAATTTTCACAAGTAGGATTTCCAAGAACATTTAATTTATAATTGGACAAAGAAAAATGTAGGCCACAAAACTTAATTGGTGTAGATTCACATTCTTACGACACATATTTGAAGTTTGCTTTGATTGTTTAGAATCTTCTATAACAATTTAGTAGAACTTGCACAATATAAGCAGTTTTAATTTTTTTTTATCTCGTTCTGTATTGTCACTTAAATAGTTGCCACAATATTTCAAATTAAGCTTATGTTGAAAATATTTATATAATAAACTTCTTATGTAAGAACTTGTTTATAAAACGCTTCTACTTGTCAAAATAAATGAAAAATTTCTTATCATTAATTTATTTTCTTACGCAAATCAATAACATATTTTACATTATTTCAAAAACTAATGAGCTTTTTCACCTCGGGCATAGTGTTTTTAGATCAGAATCCACTTTAAACTAATAGCAGATTTTGGTCGAATTAGCACTTGGGTGCAAAAAATCTGATCGTAGGTCGAAAAATATTGAAATTCATTTAAGTTTTTCTAAATTCAAAAACCGGATTGTTTTAAATTCTTTTTAAAAATTTTCCTTGAAAAGGATTTACTTTTTGAGTGTAATCCTTTTACTTTTGAAGTAGGAAGGAATTTAAAAGGTTTATATTTTCTTTTTGATATATTTCTTGTTTCCAGTATAAAAAATAAAACTTTCACATTAACTGTTTCTTTTCAAATAATCCGGAACTGTATGTTGACACCATCGTGACTAAACTGTTGAATAAGAAAGTTTTAGAAATCAAATGTGCCAAAAATTTATGATGAAAAAAATAGTCATTTGTTTACATTCTTAAGACGATAAATATTGAAACATTTATCATAATTGCACCAGTTGCACAATATTTAGAACACATTAAAATGAGCCATGTAAAATATTATTTCAGCAAAATTATCGTTTTGACCCCGTATAGTGGACAGCCCTATCTCTGAAGGCTTCTGCAAGTCATTTTTTATATTCACCGAGAGGTTTTTTTCACAGATGGGGAGTAATCAAGTGTCACTGTGAAGAAGAAATCCCAATCTTCCAACTCGACAAATGTTCATGCAGAATGTAGAGGTTTGTGCCTGGGATCGAGCCCGGGACCTTACGATTCAAAGAATGTTGTCCTACCTCTAGACCTCGGAGAACCCAAAAAAATATTAACAATAATTTTGGAATGTAAATTTTAATAATATTCAAAATCTCTTCAAAATAACAATGTCTTCTGCTCAAAATTTACAGTTTCTTTTAATGATTTTAATATAAATTTTTTATAAACTAATATTTTTGCAAAAAACATTTTGAAACTAAATTTATACTTGTTTATTTCATTACCAAATATTCATTTTGAGTTTTAAGAATTTTTAGAAAAAAAGGGAAAATTTTAACAAAAGTTTAATGTTACAACTGGTCAAATTTCTTGATCTAGTTTTGTTACTTGCTCAGTCACAAAATTAATTTCCGAAATATTTGTATTTTTGCTATATGAGCTCTTTGAACCAATCTACATTGTTTGAAATTGGTTTTAAAATATTATTAAAGATATCCATTATAATTTTTCCCCCACAAGCAAAATAAGATGCTGAAATAGCAGCTGAATAGTCAACTCTGGCGTTTTGTTCAATAGCTCATGAGTTCAATTCTCAGCTGGGCGTGGATATTTGGCTGCATTTGTAATAAAATTTAAACTGTATGTGTACCTTGTGTAAATAGTCATAATGACTAACACTTGTGTCCAAAAATAAAAGTGACAAATCAAACCAGGTAGCAAGATAAGATTGTAGAATGATAAACCATGGCCGAATCACAAGGCAGCAACCTCTGGAAATATAAACTATGATTTCTTACAAAAATATTGAACAAATATGCAATTTTGAGAAACAAAATTAAGTTCTTGTGCAGTATCTATATATTTGTATAAGTGAGCGTAGATTTTCATTAAATCGTATTTCGTTAAGAACATATAATCCTGTGTAAAATAACTAAATTAGAATATTTAATCAACTATATTAATCGTAATTATATTGATTGGCCTAATTACTTGGGAATACAATTAATCCATTATGAACTACTTTTTAAAAATTTTTAGAAGAAAATATATTTTTAAACATTCTATTGTTTAATATGAATTAAATATTTATAAAGAGCGCACTTCATTTTCAGGCATTACAAATGTCAATACGCCATAAAATTTTTACATAAATTATATTTTAAATTATTACTACATTATGTATACATATTGCAGTTGTATAAATTTTATTCATAAAGAGATATTTCTTTTGAAAAGGATTTGTGATTATATCTTCTCGTATCTTATATTTTATCTCCCTTATAAGATAATTATGATCTCAGTCTTTCTAAACCAACACTTTTCAAAATATTTTTCGACGACTTCACAGAAGGTACTGCTGAAGGATTCGGTATGTAATTAACGTCCTCCTCACGGGTGAGCAATTAATTACTGCCGCTGCTTGCCTTACTGATGACGCAGATCATAATGTGTTGTAATCAGACGAGCTACCAAAACGTGTTTCTAATTGAAATTTCGAAGTTTTTTTTCTTTTTAGAGATATTCGAAGTTTCCTCATACTGTCGAGGATAAAAGAAATGTTTGCTTTATTGCGTAGGGATCGACTTAATCGTTCTTTTAGCAGTCCGAGTAAGATTAGAGTACGCCTTCCAAATGCAGTCCGTTCCACCCGGAAATGACCCGTTCCGTCACCCCGTGGGCCCCAAAGGTCGAGTCGCTCGACAAGGGCCCCTCGCATTTTTATTGTTCCGTGGCCGCCACGGGGGCATTCCAAAACGTCCGAATAAATTACATTTCTGACGCCGTTTTCCTTTTTTTTCGGTCGAAGGGGATCCTTGGTCGATTGACTGCCTGACTTCATTCCTCATTAGTGGACAACTAGTCTTTTTTTGATTCAGTCATCTCTGGTTAGAATTTGACAGCGAAAATCATTGCATGTGCTGGAAATTCGTAAAACTGCAAACCTTTGTAAATGATTTGTTTTATTGTAATATCTTTTAAACTAGTCTGGATTTTAAAAATTGTAATCTGTTTTTAAACGACCAGTTTTATCTGTTGTGGTGATGTATTGAAATTTATTTTCTTCGAAAGTTTTTAAGTATTGAAATTATTTATGTCGTGTACTTATCTCTACAGATATGGATGAATTTGACGCGACGTTATAGAATTATTAGTAGAATAGTTTAACCCATGCAAAAATGACAACAAAAATAATAAATTATCGATTTCGTTTTCTCATTTAAGCCTGATAAGCAACAAAGAACGAAACTCAGAATGAGATTGCAGTCGGTCAGTATTTTTGAAGATGTGTGGAATGGATGTAGAATGTTAAGTAAGGTACTAAGATATTAAATAATAAAAACAATTCTATAAATATTCTCGTTCTTATAGAATTGTTTTTTTCGTATTTTTATTTTTTACTTTCTGTATTTAATTGCTTTCCAAATGGTTCCCCCGCCCCTGAAAATATGTGTATTTGTACATGCGTCAAAGGGACTCCCGTTCATACAGATTGGGTTTAAAGATATTTTTGATGTACCAATTTTAATGCGATTATAATCTTTGTAGAAGCTAACTATTAATTACTGAATTATACATTTTTTTTTAGAAAAATAGACGCAAATAAGTCTTATTTTTTCAAAATAGCCGTAAAATGAAATATTTCAGTTAAAAAAAAAAAAAAAGTTGTCAAAAAAGTTTTAGATTTATCCCCACAACTATATTCACTTTTGAAACATGCGTAAACCATCAACCAGTCTCTCTTTAATGTTATTTGATCAAGTGAAACCGGACAACTTAGAAATCAAACCTGATTAAAATAAACTAGTTTTCATTAATGCACGCAATAGATTTGGATCCAGGAATCAGCACTGAAATTTTATGTATTTTAAATTTAGTTGTAAAAGGTCTATTTTAATCTTAAAACTAGACAATCTGGCATGAAAATAGTTGTATTGTATCATTAATAGAATTTATATTATGGTAGTATATAAGAAGAAAAAGACTGCTCAAAGTTCCAGAGAAATGATTGTATTCTGAAAACTGTTATAATTTCTAAGATGAAAAGGATGAATTATACGATATATAAATTTTTTATAAATCTACAAACGTATAACTAAAGAAGGAATATGTATATATAATATATATTGTTTAATACCCCTAAATTATTCTCACATATTTTGACATTATGGTCGTAAATTTTAATTATTAAAATATTAAAGTTACAAAAGTTGTCTCTTTGTTTAGCATTTTTTTAAAAAACATCTAATGCTGTCATTCACATAGAACATGCAAATTACACAAGTGGATTTAAATAGAATATAAATAAATCTTTATAGAATTTACATTCTGAAGATATATATCTAACTGTATGCCGATAATAGGATCTATCGAAAATTTATTGGTTTCGTTCGAAACAATAACGAGTTAAAATTTTTAAATATACGAATTATAATTTCATATTCAGAACTTTTCATGAGAATTTATCTTTGAATTAAATAGTCTCTTACAGTAATAAAAGCCCAGTAATATACAGATGAGTTAAAGTTCTGTCGTGCAAGGAGTTTTTAAAATGTAAGGAAATAGCTCAGGTCAAAGAACTAAAATATTATCACACATTATTTCACACTCTACTAACGACATACTAATGAAGTTGTTTGAAGATAATACACGAGCATGGAAAAGGAAAGTCATGATATTTTGTAAAGCATGTTATGCATATTTTAATTTGGAAAGAAATGTCTGTATTTAGGCAACTAGTTCCTCACCTTTTTAAAGTTTATGGAACGGGTGTATAATGCAATATAAATAAAAAAAATTCATTCTCAAATCTACAGTTTCAAATTTAATCTCTTCTTCCTCATATAAAAAAATAATTGAGAATTATGAATTGGTGAATACTATATAAATATGTGAAACACAGTATCTGATTCGTATCTACCAAAAATTTATCTTTATAATTTAAATATTTTCGAAGATTATAATAAAATAAACTCTGAAACAAGAAACAAAGAAACCTAATGTTTCCCAAATTTTAATTGATTATCAATTTAGAAAACATTTTACAGTACATAAATTATAGTTTGAGACATTTTTCAAATTCGTGCAACCAAGCTTTTAATTAAATATATATACTATATTAATATAAGAGAGGACATTTTACGTATATTTAACAAAGTAATTTCATATTTTTGTGTTTTCTTATACATGACAGTATATGTCGGATAATGTTCAGTCTCGTGATTATCGGAAAGAATTTCGAATAATTAAGACACATATACTATATATATTAGTTTGACAGAATTATTCTATTAATGTTGGAGCATACACACATAAATATCAGCAGAAAGACCGATAAAGTTGATCATTGGAAATAAAAAGAAAATTTTCTGAATTAATTTAAAACTTCTCACAAGCATATCTTTCTCTTCTGGAAAAAAAAATACTTATCACAGTAACAAAACTACATAACAAAATTTTAAAGAATTTTTATTATTGAAAATTTTTCACATGTTTTGCGAAGGTGTGCATATATATATATATATATATATCGTAGTACAAGAGCTGATTCTTGAGTCATGTTGTATTGAAAACTTTGTCTATAGTTTGAAATATAGCAGAAAATTTCTTCAGCTGTCTAGTAGCCTCTAAGACCTTAAGACAATAACTGTTTAATAGTGTAGAATTATACTTAATTTAATAGTTTAGAAAAAAATATCGCTCAAGCGTATGAAGTAAAAGTTTATCGTAATATGTGAGCTTTTAGTAAATTCATTTTCAATAGCATTGTAATGAAAAATTAACCATTTTTATTGTGTGGATCTTCATACGTATAAATGTTGCGTAATATTAGAAAGACTCAAGTTCTTTTAATGAGAAAATATTTTAACACATTTATTTTAATTTGATAACTTCTGAATGTTAAGAAATAATTTAATGGACTCGTAAAAAGGAAAGTCTTTCAGTCCATTAATTAAAAAATATGTAAGTTGCTTTTGAATTTCGAAATAAGAGTAAGTATACTTTTAAACTAATTGTTTTAGCGTAATTTTATTTAACTCATGCTCTAGTTATTTTTAATCAGTTTGCTCACATTAGTATACATTTATTTTTTTCAATTTATTTTATACTTGTTTTTTTGTTATAAATTAAACACAAAGAGGAATAAAAGCTTAATGGAGTTAAGTTTACTTTGTCCATGAAATGTGACGATTCCTATTGGTTTTATAATTGATTAGTAAACAATACGTTAAGTTTTTAAAGTCTTGAAGTTATATAAAATTAACTTTGTTAAATTTTATATGTGGCGTTAAATAGTGTGAGTATTAAATATATTAAAGAGCTTGGGGGAATTTGTTCCTTGTTATTTGAAGTATCAATCTAAAGTGAGTTTAAAATTAATTTAAAATAAAAACTTTAAAACTTTAAATTTTTAATTTTTATTTCATACCTCACTTTTAAAGGAAATTAATGCCTCCCAACTTGTCTAGTGGTTAGCGTACCTGACTACTGATGGGTGGGACCTGGGTTCGAATCCTGGCACGGGCATGGATGTACTTTCTCTCTCTCTTTCTTGTCTTTGTCCTTTCTTTGTGTGTGAATGGTTGCCTACCCTATAAACGAGTACCTATGGCATGTGTGTACTGAGGAAGCCGGACTCCACACCAAATATGGTTCAGTTGGAAAAGTGGAGCAGTGCACCCCATATTGCCAGCCTGTCTGGCACACGACAATAACAACAAAGGAAATTAATCGATTGAATTGATTTTAGTTTATTGAACATTGGATGGTATAAGCCATGTTTCATTTAAACTAGTACTTAAAACTGAGAATTATAAATTCTCGTTATATTTCTTATTTATATTTGAGCTGCTACCTTATACTTTAGCATTTTTTATTATGTTAGCGTGTTTTATGTTAAAATGCTTGTAAATTCTGATCCAAAATACATGCATGATTGAAAATAAAATTAGGATGCACAATTCAATGTAAATGAAACTACAAGAACTCTGACTTAATTTTTCCGTGGGTTCCATGTAATTCTTCAGTGTCAATGTTTGTAATGGTTCAAAATTTACTTTAGGTCTTATATGGTGGTGATAAATTAAAAAAACAACTTACCAAAGCAATATTACTAATCAATAAATACTATATCATTTTTTAATATGCTGAGTTAGCAACCGATTGGCTAGCGCTCTGGCCTTCCATTCAACATTTTATGGATACGATTCTTACTTAAAGCTTATAGTGGTTTGGAAACCACACTTTATGTATATGTAATTTTTAATTAGTCCTCGTGTGCAAAAAATGATTGTTGAACGACAGCAAAATAAAAATTCTTACATCTTCATTGCTGTTTATCGGAGTAGTGGTACCCTATTGAATTAAGGCGAACAGCTAGTGACTGATCATTGTGATCATTAATGATGGCTGGGCCACGTAGTGGTTTGGAATCCATTTCAACTGTAGGTTTCGGTCTATTTAGCCCTCGTGTGCCAAAAAAATTACCGTTGAGTGACAAATCAAACCCCAAAGACATCTTTCTTCTAATTTTAAATGATTTAACAATTTTCGGGGACGATGGCACACTAGGTTTATTCAATTTTTAACTCGTATCACGTCTACCCCTTTTTAGTGCCAAAAATGGAAATAACCATAAAGTCTTAGCACAGAAAATTATTTCAGTTACTATAATATTGAAAACTCACGGTCTTGATTTTTCACTTATCGAATACTTTGCAATCAGATTTTGTGAACCTTAGTTGTAAGTTATTAAGTGCTTAAAATAATAATAATTTTATAATTTTCACGTGATGAGATGCTACATTATTGGAGAGTTTTATTATTAGATTAAGTATTTAAGTATTAGAGATTAAGTATTTAAATCTTGTATTTTATGGTATATTCTTAAATCAAGATTTTCGATAAGCAAAAGTGGGGTCTCTGAATATATTTTCCACATTTCTGTTCTAATCGGTTTAACAAAATGATTATTACATACTTTTCATCTGATGGTAGCAAATATTTTGACGTAAATTTATTACGACATTTGAAATCTTCGTCTATATGCAAACATTAACCCGATATGAAGATTTAATTTTCATAATGAATAAAAATCATTATGTATGTGGAAAATTTAATTTTCTCTAATAATTGCTTCAGATATGGAACCTTAATAGCTTTTGAATTGGAATATCAGAATTTTTCTATTGAACATATAAAAATATAGTTTCATTTAAATTGATTTGAACAAGAATGGAAAACATTTATTTATAGAATATATTTGTTGCAACTTATAAAGACTAAGAATTAGAAACTCTCTCTTTAAAAGAAGCTCAAAACTTTCTACTTTCAAATTTAATGGGGCAGCTATCTTTCGATATATTATAGAAAGATCTTGTATATCTGTTCTATGATGTCTATAAGTTGCCCTTAATTTCATTCAGTAGATTATAACTGCAGAGTATGTTTATTTAACATGTGATCTTAATATATTTAGTAATTATAAGTTACTAGTTTAAATATTTTTCTAATTTTTCTTCACATCTCTTTAAGCCTTACAAATACTTTTTGTATTTTTTAAATATTTATTCCTTATTCAGTGATACATTTTAGAAACTTGATTTGTTTGACAACATACATTTATCACAGATGCGATTTTTTATCAAAGAATTACCATGCATGTGAAAGAAAACTATCCTTTTAATTATTAAAATTTAACTGTTTTTCATTATTATAATTAAGAACTAATGTGAAAAATTGAGTAAATGATTTTTAAAGTTGCAAATACCTTTTTTTGCAGAAATCTGATGTTTTTAAGCAATTATTGCTTTGTAAGATTAATTCGTTTAATTTTCAATATTTAAAATTATTGCTTTAAAATATAAATTGGTTAATATGTTGTGAAAATTAGATTAAAACTTTAAAAAAAGTTTATAGAAACTATTCGAAATATTAACAGAAATTAAGATATGAAGATTCTAAAAATATACTATTAGTTTCACTATTTCATGAATGAATAAAAGTATTTTGCATAAGCTTTCAAACTGTTTATTTTATATGATAAAATTTTAAGGGTAATATTGATTTGTTAGTAAATATTCTTTAATATACATTTAAATAAACAAGAGTAAATCTTGAGAAATATGGAAACACATTCACTTAGAGAACTGACATTTCAAAAGTTCTTAATCATTTGAGTACTGAATTATGTGGAAGCTGCATTATATTGAAGTAACCAAATGAGAGTCTCGCTCGTCAAGTGTATTCAAAGAGTTAACATAAAATGTTCTTAAGATTCAAATCTTAACCGTAATCCGAAATGGACCCAAATCTAATTCAGTGAAGCTTCCAGGGTCATTTGTCTGATCGTTCGATTTTTCTCGATATTTATTTCAAACTGAGAGATTTGAGAGAAAACTAATATTGGTATATCATTTTTTGTCAATAATTCTTGTGATGACTGAACATAAATAACTCTTGATAATATTATTGGTTAGGGTCACTAATCTGAACTTCTCATTATTAATATCTATAAATATTTGTAATATTTCATGTAAATTTTATTTCTAAGAAAAAAAAATTATAAACAAATTCCAGGAAATAAAAAGAATCGTAATTGATTTGATTTTTCTATGCTAGAAATACAAGTTTGTTGTGCATTTTAAAAATAGACATGACTTAACTCTCCAAGAATATGAGACTATAAAATGACAGAAGTTTTTTTTCTTTATTTTCTGTAGAGATAAATAGGGGTTTACTTGATCAACTTTGATAAAAAAATTTCTAAATTCCAGGTCATTGTACTTTGTGTTTCTCGTAT
>JAPDSC010026189.1:3672-6172 GCA_026290005.1 Latrodectus geometricus
GATATAGATATCTATTGGATATAGATATCTATTGGATATAGATATCTCGTGGATATAGATATCTTGGATATAGATATCTACTGGATATTAGAACATCACAGGGATATCTAAAATATCCGTAGGATATCCAATGGAGCGACTTTTTTGGTAGTTGGTAGATATATATATTTGGATATCTATAAAATTAAGAATTTTATACTATATATTTATTTATTTAGTTATATTAGTTTGGGGATAAAGTTATCCATTATTTTTTTCCGGTAGACGTCTGTAGTGATCGCTATCTCGTGAGGTATCTATCAAACAATTTCAGATTTATGCTCGTTGGAAAGGTGACATTTGACACTAAAATATCCTCTTGCGGTTTTTTGTTTGATTCATTCAGTTATGAGTACAAGGTTTTAAAAATAGAAGACAACAAACAGAAAATTCGATACATTTTAGTTTTTCTTTTATAATGGCGAAAAAGCTAACCAGGTGGCTAAAATTCTGAAAGGTGTTTATCGTCCTATATATGACTGTAACAACCAGTTACGCACAATTTCGATTTCGTCGATTCCATTTGGATAATAGCAATTTAAAACTGCTGGTAGAGGGAAGGCGCCCACTTTCTAAAACTTTCGCAAAACGGACGTAGCAATCATTTTCGGCAAATTTTCAAAAGATCTTGTTTTGTTGATTTTTCAGTTCTGCTTCGTCATTTGAGGTTGGATGGATGTTTGAGTGAATGTTCCTTGTCATTCATCTTGCATAAAGGCAAATCTAACAATATGCTTCGTGCGTTAAAGGCGCAATTAACTTAGGATGGTATTTGCAGCTCATCAAATAGCTTTCAGATTTACAGTAATGCTATATTCTATGTTAAAAAAATAAATAGGAAATTGGAGTTACAAGTAAAAGAAACCGAGAATCTAACTATTAAAAATGTGAACTTTGTGTGAACTGCTTTTTCTTTTAAAATAATTTACACATCAAAAATAAATAAATTTTGATTCGGGAATTTTTTATTACATTTTTAAATGTCCAAGAAAAATAATTAGCCTTACCAATAAAATGTTTGCTTTTGTAATGGTTTGAATTTCTTAAAAAACATGCTTCATTTTCATCAAATTAAAAAAAAGTAGATATTTTAATTTCTATTTATGGGAAAAATGAATGAATATGAAAGAATTTATTTAATGAGTTGAATGAACGCAAGAAATAAAATGAAGTGTTAGTGAAAAATTAATTACAACATGCTATTAAAAATTGTTCTCGGCTTTTAAAAAAAAAAAAAAAAAAAAAAAAAAAAAAGCGGAAATGTAAGAAAAAATTCAATTCTTTTTCTTATTTCAAAATTCTGTTTTAACTTTATTAAATGATTTGTCATATTAGATAATGTAAGCATAAGTCATTAAAATGACTTAAAAATGAATTAATCTTATTTTTCGTCAATATGCACTCTGATGTAATTGGCAGCATGTTAAACATATATTAGAAATTCAAATTCGACTAACTTCCATGAGTTATTTTTCCTAAAAAGATTGCATAAAAATCCGTAAGAAAATGTTTGTTTGATCTTTCAAAATTTTTTCTTCTCAAATATAGTGCCCTACATTGTTTTTCTTCATTAAAGAAAAGTTTTACACAAAAAATACTAGAGATATTATCAAAAAAAATATTAACAATATAAATCAATATCAAACATTAATCAATTTATATCATATTTTACTGAATGAAAGCAAATACTCGAATGAAATGTTTGCTATAATTCATAAAATCTTTGCATTTAAGTCAAGTTAAATTTGCTTATTAACAATTATAATTTAATTAATAGTTTACTTATTAATAATAATTATAATTTGCTTTATAATACCAAAACGATAAATACTTTAGATATCATTAGAAAATTATAAACAGAAGATTAAAATCTTTAGCACTAAGTTTCATTGTATCCCAATTGTATTTATTATAAAATACAATTATAGAAAAATATTATTATTGAATTATTAATCGATAGAACGCTTTTCAACATCAAATTCTACAAATATTTAAAAATGTTGATATGCAAATTTAAAATGTAAGTTTCTATTTTACAGAAATATAGAAAAGGAGAACTTTTGCATGTGGTGCCACTAAGCTGCAGAATTCTTTTCGAGGGGGTTACGGAAGTTCCTAAAATTTCCTGTATAAAGTTCCTTCATGCATTAAAAAAAAAACTCTTAGTAATGGATGTAAAATAATAGCATTAATCATTAAATGAAATATTTCTCGTTTTCATCAGCATCTTATCTACCTGGAACTCTCTAGCTTGGTAAGCAATTCATTAACAAAACAAACAATGATGTGACACATTTAGTGGGTGCCTCATTATATAAGTCATAACTTAGGAGCTAAACACTGAGGATAGGCTGACCAAATAAACAAAAAATATGCATCAAATCTTAGGATATTTTTAAAATTTCAATTTTTAAAATCCTAAAAAATGATAATTCTTCTTGAAATCACAGTATTTATTGTT
>JAPDSC010026189.1:11172-14667 GCA_026290005.1 Latrodectus geometricus
ACCCGTGAGCCGAGTGATCCACTGCTCAGAGTTGTCATTTTAGTCGGCAACCTCACGGAAGCCTTATTGCGTTCTAGTTTATGTTCAGGACGCTTCCCTACAGGGAAACTTTCCGGGGATTGTCATCATTCACGGAAAGGCACTCCCGAGCAGGCACGACCATTGAACGTCGCGCCAGGAGTCCCCGGGACTCACAGCTCGAAGAGACCCACCGGGTCAAGGCACCAACGGGGCGGAGAAGCCAGTGCAGCTCCCTCTTCAAGCCTAGCCCCGACAATAGAGTCGGAACCTCCCTCCTGCCGTCGTGATCGGCCGGGAAACAGGCACACCCATGAGGTACCAAGACGCTTTGCGTTCGATAGCAAGCTTCGCGTCCCGTGAGCGGAACGCCAGCGAGCCTTCGGCGGACGGGATAAACCGTCCGGGTTCAAGTCGGTTTGACGTTGCCATCTGCGGACAACCGTCGGTAATGATCCCTCCGCAGGTTCACCTACGGAGACCTTGTTACGACTTTTATTTCCTCTAAATGATCAAGTTTGGTCATCTTTCCGGCACTCGGCTCGACCCGAGGGCCAATCCGAGCGCCAGTCCGAAGACCTCACTAAATCATTCAATCGGTAATAGCGACGGGCGGTGTGCACAAAGGGCAGGGACGTAATCAACGCTTGCTTATGACAAACGCTTACGGGGAATTCCTGGTTCAAGGGAGACAATTACAAATCCCTATCCCCAGCACGAAGGAGTTTCAACGGGTTACCCAGTCCTGTCGGACAGGGAAAACACACGCTGATTCCTTCATTGTAGCGCGCGTGCAGCCCCGAACATCTATGGGCATTACAGACCTGTTATTGCTCTGTCTCGTGCGGCTAAACACCGCTTGTCCCTCTAAGAAGAACGTCCGACTACAAGGATCGGAAGCGTCTATTTAGTAGGCTAGAGTCTCGTTCGTTATCGGAATAAACCAGACAAATCGCTCCACCAACTAAGAACGACCATGCACCACAACCCACAGAATCAAGAAAGAGCTCTTAATCTGTCAATCCTTCCTGTGTCCGGGCCAGGTAGGCTATCCCGTGTTGAGTCAAATTAAGCCGCAGGCTCCATTTCTGGTGTGCCCTTCCGTCAATTCCTTTAAGTTTCAGCTTTGCAACCATACTTCCCCCGGAACCCAAAAGCTTTGGTTTCCCGGAAGCTGCCCGGCGTGTCATTTGAGGAACACAGCCGGATCGCTGGCTGGCATCGTTTATGGTTAGAACTAGGGCGGTATCTGATCGCCTTCGAACCTCTAACTTTCGTTCTTGATTAATGGAAACATTCTTGGCAAATGCTTTCGCAGTAGTTCGTCTTGCGACGGTCCAAGAATTTCACCTCTAGCGTCGCAGTACGAATGCCCCCGGCTGTCCCTCTTAATCATTACCTCGTTTTCCGTAAACCAACAAAATAGAACCGAGGTCCTATTCCATTATTCCATGCACCATTATTCATGCGTCACGCATGCTTTGAGCACTCTAATTTTTTCAAAGTAAACTTGCCGGTCACCCAAGACAACCGGTGAAGATCATCAAGAGAAACCGGCTGTAACGTTCAGAAAAGACAGTGACCACCGGTAGATGGACCGTCCCTCTGCAACTGAGATCCAACTACGAGCTTTTTAAACGCAACAACTTTAATATACGCTATTGGAGCAGGTATTACCGCAGCTGCTGGCACCTGGCTTGCCTTCCAATGGATCCTCGTTAAAGGATTTAGAGTGTACTCATTCCAATTACGGGGTCTCAAAAGAGTCCCGTATTGTTATTTTCCGTCACTACCTCCCCGTTCTGGGAGTGGGTAATTTGCGCGCCTGCTGCCTTCCTTGGATGTGGTAGCCGTTTCTCAGGCTCCCTCTCCGGAATCGAACCCTGATTCCCCGTTACCCGTTACGACCATGGTAGGCGCGTAACATACCATCGACAGTTGATAAGGCAGACACTTGAAAGATACGTCGCCGGAGCGAGTCCGTGCGATCAGCCCAAAGTTATTCAGAGTCACCACACATGACGGACCGAGGTCCGATTGGTTTTGGTCTAATAAAAGCGCTCGTCCCCGAAGGTCGGAGCTCTGCTGCATGTATTAGCTCTAGAATTGCCACAGTTATCCAAGTAGTAAGGTACGATCCAAGGAACCATAACTGATTTAATGAGCCATTCGCGGTTTCGCCTTAATACGGCATGTACTTAGACATGCATGGCTTAATCTTTGAGACAAGCATATGACTACTGGCAGGATCAACCAGGTTACTTTCACGTTAATTAACGTTCGAAATCGCACGCAACTTCGAATCCGAGAGAAAGTGCGGTCGCAAGTGCGGCGACCACGGACACCCGCAACAACGGCGGGATCCTCGTTCAGTTTCCTTCGGAACTCTCCGTCAACAGTGCTTTCGCTAGTCAGTTCTGATCTCACGACGTCCCCATCGGCATCAGCGCCGCGGGGCGAGCGTGCTCCGTCATCGAGTGAAATCAGTGCGTTGGGCACAGGGGCAGAAAACCCACAGTATTCATTAATTACCGTTCTGCATGGCGCAGCAACGACACGATGGCCGTGCTACTCGCAGACATGTCGAGAAAGTCTGGGAAGTTTCGGCGAACCAGAAATAACTTATCCGGAACGCCTGTTGACGGACAGCCACCGTCTCTATGTGCGAGAGACCGGTAGTAATGCGATCGCAAGTCGAGACACTTTTCGGAAATAAACACGCCGAAGAACTCGGCGGTCACCCCTAAAGCATCTCCTCGAGGTCTCTGTGCGAGAGGGTAGCCAGCCCTCACACTTCTTCTCGAGTCACTTCACGACCACACTGCCCTACATATAAGGCGGCGGACTATAGCACCATCGTCAAGAGCATCGCGCGGTTGACGGCGAGGGCGAAAAAATGCCGCACTCCCACCGACAGCCCTACCGCCAGCGAAGTGCCGCCGAGAGACTTTTTCGTCGACGTAAAATCGGGTCTCGCGATGCCGTGATGGTTACGATACCCCACTCGCGTGTTTGGACTTTGAAATTTTCAGCTCGATTTTCGCTTCTGGAGACTAAGTCCAAACAAAATACAGTAAATTAGAATTTATTAAAATATATTCACGAAAATTGCTTCAACGTGTTTTAAAATCAATTTTAATCAATTAC
The DNA here is from genome assembly GCA_026290005.1 of Latrodectus geometricus. NCBI lineage: Eukaryota > Metazoa > Arthropoda > Arachnida > Araneae > Theridiidae > Latrodectus > Latrodectus geometricus. Next base: position 14,338 of record JAPDSC010026189.1, read on the forward strand.
CTTTTGCTTTGAAAAATTTCCGTTCGTTAGTTCCTCATATTCAATATTAAGCTAATTTGTATGTTTTTTAAGGTTTGTTTACAAATTGCAGATTTCAAAAAATCAGGAATTAAAGTTTATTTCAAAATAAATATTATGGAATAAAATGTTTAAGTCGTGGAATATTTGAAATATTTCTATTCTTTAGTTCCTCAAATTCCATATTAAGCTAATTTAAATGTTTTTTAAGGTTTGTTTACATATTGCAGATTTCAAAAAATGCAGCAAAAAAATGTATTTGAATATAAATATTATGAAATAAAATGTTTAAATCATGGAATATTTCCATTC
>JAPDSC010026202.1:0-10665 GCA_026290005.1 Latrodectus geometricus
ATATATATATATATATATATATATATATATATATATATATATATATAGAGAGAGAGAGAGAGAGAGAGAGAGAGAGAGAGAGGGGGGGGTACAATAATTATCAAAGATATCCAAAACCATGAAACATTACATCTAAAATTTATTTCAGTTTTTAAATATTGAATCCCATCACTTTTTTATGTCGAAGCTATAATTTTCTATTTCTTTTATGAAAAGGCCGCAAAATATTTTTAATTAAATTTCTTAACCACGAAATAAGAAATTTACTTTTATAAAAATTAAGCAATTATGAATTAAAATTCTTAAGTAATATAATTAAAATGTAATAATTTAATTAACATAATTTAAATTTAATACTTTAAATTAACTTAAAATATGAAATTACGCCAAGTATTCACTTAATATTTGTTAGATACATTACAGCCAAAAAGTTCCGAAAAACATTTACACACGAGTACTTGCATTTGAATAATCAATAATTTTAATATTTTGGTTTTTTCTAATCTGAATTCCTAATTTGAAGTCAACAAAGAGATTAGTTTGTGAAATTAAATTCTATATTTATAACAAAATATCTTACATAAATAATGTGTTTGTTCTTGTTGTTTCTTTTGACATATGGCGAAGCCAAGACCGCCCGTCAGGGACTAGTGAATGAAGTCAGAAAGTGCTTCTTTAGTTTTTGAATAGAGCACACCCCTACGAGGGTGAAAGTGCAACTTTAGCTCATAGATGGCAACACCATCTGGGTCTTCCAATTTAGAGATTGAAGCCAGAGAAGATCCATACCCTGGCTCCAACCACTCCCAGAAGTATTAATTTGAAAAGGGAACGAGAAGGACATTGCGACGCGACACATTTTACTTGCCCCAGTCGCCATTAGTGAATACGACAGATCTTTGTCAAAGCCGGGATTCGGACTCGCTACCTTCAGGTAAATAGAACGACGCCCTAACCAACCTAATATAAATAGTGTGACTTTAATCAACGAGTTAAGTAACAGCTAAATATTACTTACCCTTTACTCATTAGTTTTGTATTTTCACTACTCTAACATCACCTTGAGTGTAATAGTTTAATGATGTAAATTTTAAATTATTCAAGAATTTTTTATTTTTGAATTAGATAGAATTAAAAAGGAAAATATTAATAATTGTACAATTAGATAGAATTTATTATGATTAATAAATTCTTATTTTTATGATTAAAATTAATAAAAGTATGAAAATATTTTTATTTTATTTAAATAACGTGCTTTTTAATCATTTAATTCGTGAGTATAAATAATAAAAAAAATAAAAAATACTTTATTTTATTTATACTTAATAATTATTCACTTTTAATCTTTACTTTTATAATAGTTCTATGTGGTATTTTTAATTCCCATAATTTATTTATTTTTACAATGAGCTGTTTAATTTTCTAAAAGTGCAATACATATTTGATAACTTATCTTTTAAAAAAACTTTTTTTTTTAATTTTATTTGCAAGAAATATATGAGCAAAACTCTTATTTGCAGAACATAAACTCTTAACAAAAGAAGAACCAAATTTATTTTTAAAAAACACATAATAATTGAATTTAAAAAATGTTTCTTTTCATAAGTGCTTTATAAAAGTAAAATGTTTCTCCATTAATTTAATGTTAAATTTAATGAACGAAAAGAATAGAAAATGATAAACAACAAACAATAGCGTTTTATACGCGAAGGAACCCTTATTTGTATGCATCATTTAGGATCTTATTTACATATATGGTAATTTTTCTTACTAAGATTAGTTCCTATTGATTTCTCTCATTTTTCTTTTAATAAAATAGAAGTAAAAGATCAGAGTTAATGATGTTGTTTCTCAAAAAATAATGATCTTGGAAATAGCTTAGATTTTTTTACGCTTCTGTCAGATACGAAATTATTTTCATTCAAGTAATATATATACATTAACACACATATATTAGTCTATCATAGATGTATTCTGTTATTTTAAAATGCCCTCTGATTATATTACTTGTAATACAGGAATTAGTTTACTTTTTTTCATAATCGATTTAAATCGCCGGCTGATGGCTGAGTGGTTAGCGTTCCTGACTCCTGGCCTGTTGGTCCTGGGTTCGATTCCATATTTTGGGCATGGACTTTTTCTTTCTCTTTCTATCTTTTTTTCTATGATGATAGATGAAGGTAGCCCACTCTATGTATAAAACGGGTTTGTGGTGATGTGACGTGAGTAATACTACTCGCCTCCGTGAGTGTATTCTAGTGGCATACACTAGTGGGCACTTTCAAAAGTGCCCACTAGGTAGCGCTAAATGAGTAGCAGTAGAGAAGGGTTTGTCATCCAGTGCCCACTAATAGAAAAAGAAAGTAATAAAATAAAAAAAATAATTGATTAAACTTTTTATTTTAGTTTTCTGTTATTTTTAACCATCAAGATTTTTAAAAGCAAACTTTTGACATATGTTCACCCTTTTTATAATTTGCGTAACACTGATTACCCTTCATCAAAAAAAAATGGATGTATTTTATTAGCAATTAGAAATATATTTTCTTTTTTGTGGCATTTACAAAACAATATAAAATGAAAAAGTGCTTTGATTACCCTGCTTGGCACGTTTTCAAAAACGCCGATGCTATGGCAACGAAAAGAAATATGTGTTTTTAACGATTTTCACTTTTGCTATGGCAATGAAATCAAAAACCATGTTTGTTTTTTTTTACGAATTGTATAACAAAAAAATGCACTGAAATATTAATAAAAATTATGTTTTTATTAATATTTCAGTTTATTAATTGATATTAATAAAACTTTGTTTTTATTAATTCTTCAAACTCTCTCCGGCAGAGGCTGCCATACAGAGCTCATTAAAAATAAGAAACGTCAGGGTTACCACGCTAGCTGCGATTATCGCCAAGTTGGCGAGGAAGGAGACTCAAACCGCAATTCAACCCAATATAAAAAGAAAAAGAAAATTAATAATAAAATATAAAGCTGCAAGTATAATTTAATAATAATAAATCAATGAGAAAGATGAATTTGTTTGTGCTGAGATAACAGATTGTCTTCATTTGGTTCCTTGTTTGTTAATTTTAATTTCAGATGCGGTTCCACTTCAGTAGTATGTTCTTTTTCTTGACTTAATCTGTACAAATGCTAAAAAAGCAACTTCCCATAAATAGGAAGTTGGAAAAGTGCAGCTGTTTTTGTTTAGACAGATACACTTGCTGAATTTTTAACTAGAATAATGTTAAAGTACTCTCCCTATGCACTAATTTTCAAAAATCCATCTGAAGTCAATTCTAGCAACTGCTTTTCTTCGACATGCATCTGGTATAGATGTTGTGTTAATGTTAAACGAATTTTTTATCCATTCAATATTTTTGTTTAGATCATAGAAATAGTTTTTAAAGACCACTTGCAAACTCTCCAAATGCTTTGTTAAGCATTTCAAAGTTCGGCATCAATTTTAGTAGTCTAACTTGTTATGAACTCATGAAGAAAAGGAAACAAATCTATTTCTGCCTACCAAATCTCTTTTTCCATACATTTAGATTTGCGATGACACATTCATTTTATCTTGAACTTGAAATAATGATATTTCTTTGCCTTGCAATGATAAAAAACATTTTCCGAGGATTGACTTTCGATTCTGTTATACCCTCATCAAATTCTTATTGTACCCCTAAAAGTAACCACACTGCTTTAAAATAATAATCTTGCAATATAATAACTTAATGACATAGAAAACGATAAAATGTTAATATAACATGTGGAAAACGATTATTATTATTATTATTAAATACTTATGTTATATTTATTACTTAAATTGGCAAAAATTATAATAAATACGTTCATTCAATAAATAATAAACACTTGAATTACTTTAAATTTAATCATTACATACATTTACGTATGTTACAAAATAAACAGTATTACGTAGTATATGGGATTTGCTGAATAATTTCTGTTCTTTTTATTTCATGCATTTTAACAACATTTAATTAAATAAATCGTGATTATTTTGTGTTGGTTTTCTTCTTCTGTGCGTGTAGTGTGGGTGTGGAGATGAGAGTGTAAGTTCAGATGTGACTTCATCATCTGAACATGGATCAAAATTACAAGGCGCTTGGTGGTATAGGCGAGTACTTCAAATCCATTAACCTTACGGTACATTCGCTTGTAACGGCATGTATGTCTAACTTTTTGAATAAATTAAAACTTTCCCATTGTATTATGTGCTCATATACATAAAGTATATATATTGGTGAAAATGTGCTCTGGATCCCCTGATTGGCGCGTTTTCTAAAACACCGTTGCCAAGGCTAAAATTATAACACTATTTCAAAGTGAAACTAATTAGCGACCAATGAAAAGGCTAAAACAAAAGAATAATTAATGAGCATGCGTGAAAAAGCGCTTCAGATTCGTAAATAAAGAGCGCCTTAAGGATGAAAAACGTCTGGGTTACCAGGCTTGGCGTGTTTATCTCCAAGATGGCGAGGAAGGGAACCCAAACCACAATTTAACCTAAATATTTAATGTTCTCAAAGATTATTTCATTTTATTTACTTTCAAAGAACTTTAATGTATACATATGATAAAAGCAATGTATATATTAATATAAATCCATGAATTAATCATATATAGAAATTTAATTTTATAGTATCATATTAGATTGGGGAAAAAGAAATCCCTTATTTTTACGTGAACTTTTTGTAACTTCTTTCAGATTCACTTTGTAAAAAGGTTTAAAACAGTTGTCTTGTAGATTTTTAGGTCTTGTGTGAAGCTACGACTGCTGACATGCTGTCAAGTTTGATAATTTTTGATATTTTATAGACATTCTCGACGATGTTGTATCCATGCGAGGTGCATCTTTAGCTTCCAAATACCCAAATGGAATCGACGAAACAAACATTGTACGTAACTGGTTGTTACAGTCTTATATAGGACGATAAACACATTTCACAATTTTAGCCACCCGGCTATCTTTTTCGCCGTTACAAGAGAAAAACGAAAATGTATCGAATTTTCTGTTTGTTGTCTTCCATTTTTAAAACCTTGTACTCATAACTGAATAAATCAAACAAAAAACCGCAAGAGAATATTTTAGTGTCAAATGTCACCTTTCCAACGAGCATAAATCTGAAATTGTTTGATAGATACCTCACGAGATAGCGATCACGACAGACGTCCACCGAAAAAATAATGGATAACTTTTTCCCCAAACTAATATATAAATCTCGAAAGAGATCTTATATAAATTAATGATTTCCATATTACTAAAAGATAAATTTGGAAAAGAAAAAATATGTAATATTCATATAATTTCTTTCATTATTTTAAATGTTTGTACAAGAGTTAAGGTGCGGCATAACTAACCCAGAAAAAATGCTTAATTGTCTCCTATACTTCGATATTTTCCAAATTTTAAAACAATGTCTAAATATGAATGGCTTCTTGTCTACGCTGGGCCTGAAATAGATCTGAGACAATAATGGTCTCAAATTTGAATTAGAAAACCCGATATCTTCCGTAACTCCCGAGACAGTATCAGGTTTAGAAACATTTCATCGGTGGTAAGATTATTTTTAGAGCTGCAAATGATCTTGGAAGCCAAAGGTAAGAAAAAATAAATTTTATAAAATAAATTATAAAATTAAAGCTTTGATTTAAATGGCTGTTTTGAGGTTTAATCCATAATTAACAAATAAAAAATTTCCTTTCTGGTGTTGCACATATATTTAAAATAAACATAAAGTGTAAAATGAATGGAATAGTACGTGTTCAAAATTATGTAGTTTTCTCTTTTTTGATTTTCTAATCAAATTTATAACTAGACAGTAAATAACATTCAAAAGATCCTCCATAATATTTTTGTTGGTATCATTCATGCCTGTTACATTAAAATCGATATTTCTTGGTAGAATTTTTACAAGAGAACAGAATTTAAACATAAGTAATATCTCATTATTTCACTATAAGCAAATTACACATACAATGGGGGGAATTTAACCCTTCTTTGCATAGTGGTGGAAATTTCCATCTTAACCTATAATGCCCAAAAATTATATAAAAGAACAAGTTCACTTTAAGTTGATCGTGTTTGGATACCTTTTTAATGTCCATTGCATAAAAAGAAACATAGCTGTCAAAAATAAACAAGTGTCATTATCAGTGAAACGAGCTTAAAGTTGTCTCATTCCACTGTTTGTTGTAGTTGCAATAAACGTATGCTTTCGTTTATAATTTTGCTTTATTATATTAGAGTTTCTATTGCTAAAAAATTGAAAATGAGTGGAAGAAAGGTTTGCAACACATGTTTCTGTTATTTTCCTCTTTTATTTCTGTTTAGTACTAAGCTAATGATCTAACTTTGGATGATGATAGAAATTTTTAGCATATTGTTTTTTGCTAAATTTATACTATAAATATATACTAAGATTTTTTTAACCATTTTTCCTTTAATTTTGAACATGAATTATATCAACTTGATTTATTTCACCAATCAAGAAAAAATCATGCAAAGAAGGGTTAAAACTATATTAACTTTTTATATTTCCTGTAAAGCCGGCTGATAGCTGAGTGGTAAGCATTCCAGGCTCCTAGACTCTTAATCCCGGGTTCGAATCCCGATTCAGGTAAGGATATTTTCTTTCTTTTTCTTTCTCTGTCCTTTCTCCTGAGATGATGGATGAATGTGGCCCGCCCTATAAACAGGTTTACCAGTGCCCGTCATTGGAAAAAAAATCTTTACTGTAAATTTGTGTGCTATTTAGTTTCGCCGGGATCAGCGATAAATTTGCCAAACAGTACCAGCAAAACGAAACAAAATATCACGAATCACTATGCTTTCCCAAATTAATCACTTATTTCATTTGCATTGTTACTCCATTTTACTTTTACTAAATGTTTAGTGCTAACGATTACTAGTTTTTATCTGTATTCCGTGAGTTGGCGCTAAAAATGTCGGTTCGGTAAGATTTGCATCAGTGACATGGAAGACTATTTAAATTACTAATAAACGAATCGTGTATTTAAATTTTAGAATGCTAATGATTGATATATAAGTAACAAAAGCATAAAATTAATCTTAAATACTAAACCCGAGATAATGTTTTGTTTATTGAATGTATTACCAAATAACAAAGTTTTTCTTTAAGATTAGGACATAAGTTCAGAAGAAAAAAAGCAAAAATATATCAAATATAGCAGTTAAACAACTTATATTATTTATTTTATTAACTATTATTACTATGTTTCAAAAGATAAAGTTATAAATCAAAGCACAAAATTTTTTAACTTTTACTGACAATAGAGTTAGCAGCCAAATGGTTAGTGCACTAGCTTACCTTAATGATTTGCGGGTTTTATTTGAAACCCAGGCTTTGATGTTTCTAGAAGTTTAATGTCCCATTAAAATAAAATTCATAAACAAAATTGGCATCATACTAAGACGAAATTGATAAACAAGACAACGAAGAGAATTTAAGTCTGTTCGCAATGAATTAGAGTTCCAAATATTATATTTTGTTATTCAAAATAATTAACTAAATTATATATATATATATATATATATATATATATATATATATATAATACTGTTGTTTCCATTTAAATTTTTAATCAGAGAAATAACAGAAAAGATTTATAAAAATTTCAGTCTTTTTTTTATATATTTATTTTTTGTCGAGTGCCAGCCGGGATGACATTATGGGGCGCGCTGCTCCACGTTTCCAACTGAACCATGATTTGGTGAGGGTCGGACTTCCTCAATACACACATGCCATAGGTACCCGTTTATAGGGTAGGCAACCATTCATACAAAGAAAGGACAAAGACAGGAGAGAGAGAAAGTACATCCATGCCCGAACTAGGATTCGAACCCAGGACCTCCCTACCCCCAGTCAGGCACGCTAACCCCTAAACAGTGTAGACTGTAAGTCATCTTCTATAAAGGTTTCATTAAAGTATTGCCAATATAGAATCGAAAACATTCACAATACAGTTTATAAAAATCTTCGTTTACAAAACTAAAAGCTTGATCTCAAAAAACAACTTATTTGAATATAATACTTGCAATTCTTAAATATATATTTCCAAAGGGGTAGATTCACATTTTTAACAAATTATTAATTCAAGTATACTGGAAATGATCAAATTGATTCTATCTTGTGTCTTTACTAGAGAAATGCGATCTTCAAAACATGAGTAACCCTTCTTCATCAGAGCTTTTTCCCATGGGAAAATAGATAAACGTCTCTAGTGTTGTATTAAAGCATCGAAGAAAACTAATTTCCTTAAAAATTGACATAAAAAAAGAAGCTTCAATGATACAGAAAACATTTTTAAGTCACACAGAAAAAATATAGTATTTTAAGTGTTTTTATACAAGGAAGACAGATTTAATCAAGCTCTTATAAAATATATTTCAAATTGATCTCAATAAACTAAATACTAAAATGTCTTTAAAACTTTGTAAACTAAGAATTTTTATATACATATATACAGTGCCTTTCAAAAGTATTCGTACACTTTAAAGTCTTGAAGATAAAGTACTGTTGTCCGGAATTGAATTCAAATATAAATACAATATTTTTTTCATATCCCCTCCATACCATTCTGAATAAAACCAAACATTTTGTTTTTTAATATTGACTTATTTTCATTTTCTAAAATTGAAAATGCAAGGAAACATAGATAAAACACGCCACAAAAGTCAATGTACACCGAAACATTTTTGTAAAATTCTTTAAGTAAAAATAGATCTTCTGGAAGTTTTTTTTATTTTTTCATTTTGGTGACGTTTAAAAAAAGGGTTTGATTTCATTCTTTGCTGTCTTACTCCGTTATATTTTATATAATGCTTAAAAATGGCTCGTAGTCGTAAAGAAACTACGAACAGCATTTGAAAGTAGACAGTTTTGCATCATATGGGTAAAACATTCATCAGGGAAATTTCTAAATTAGTAAATTTACCCCGTTCTACAGTGCAGTATGTGGAAAAACACTTTAAAGAAGAAAATTGGATCGAAAATAAGGTAAGAAGTGGTAACCCGGCAAAGTTAACTTAACCCTTCTTTGCATGATTTTTTCTTTATTGGTGAAATAAATCAAGTTGATATAATTCATGTTCAAAATTAAAGGAAAAATGGTTAAAAAAATCTTAGTATATATTTATAGTATAAATTTAGCAAAAATCAATATGCTAAAAATTTCCATCATCATCCAAAAATAGATCATTAGCTTAGTACTAAATAGAAATAAAAGAGGAAAATAACAGAAACACGTGTTACAAACCTTTCTTCCACTCATTTTCAATTTTTTAGCAATGGAAACTCTAATATAATAAAACAAAATTATAAACGAAATCATACGTTTATTGCAACTACAACAAACAGCGGAAGGAGACAACTTTAAGCTCGTTTCACTGATAATGACACTTGTTTATTTTTGACAGCTATGTTTCTTTTTATGCAATGGACATTAAAAAGGTATCCAAACACGATCAACTTAAAGTGAACTTGTTCTTTTATATAATTTTTGGGCATTATAGGTTATGATGGAAATTTCCACCATTATGCAAAGAAGGGTTAAAGAAGAAAATTGGATCGAAAATAAGGTAAGAAGTGGTAACCCGGCAAAGTTAACTTAACGTGATCAGAGATTTATAGTTAGAAAATTTGTAAAAAAAAATACACGTTTGAGTGCTGTAAAAGATTTCTATTGAATTTACTGAAAAATTTTCTACTTCAACTTCGCCGGAAACTATTCAACGAGTACTCAGATCAGCTGGATTACATGGGTACTCTGGTGGAAGAAAATTTTTGGTAAGTGCAAAAATTAGAAACCTCAGTCTTTCCTTCGAAAAATCAATGATAAATAAATAAGCCTGAGACGTATTGGAATCAAGTCTTATTTGCAGATGAAAGCTAATTTAACATTTTTGGTTTCCGATTGGCGTATAATTGTATGGAGAAGAAAAAACGGGGATTTTAGTCCCAAGACCTAAGTTGGAACACTAAAGAATGGCGGTAGAGGTGTCCTTGTGTGGGGGTGTATGTCAGCTTCAGGATTTGGTAATTTGGTATTTATTGAAGGTACAATGAACCATACGCCTTATATCAATATTTTAAAAGATAATTTACAAAATTATCCACCCAAATTCGGGCATTGGATACAACTTTACTTTTTATCAGGATAATGACCCTAATCACACAGCCCTCAACGTTCGCCTTTGGTGCCTCAATAATTGTTTAAGTTTTGTATGCATTAATTTAAAGTATATATCAATTTTGATTGAAAATAAATATTAATTTCTTAAAATAATTTTAAGTTCATTAATTAAAGTAAATAGAATTCTAAAATTAACTAAATAATTCATGTTATTAAACGCATAAGATTCCATTTAGAAACTTTAAAAAATACATAAAAACAGAACACAAAATCTCGGACAAAAAAAACTTTTAAACGTAAAAGATGTAGGCATATAAAAAATATCAAAATGAAATGGAAAAATTAAGTTTTTATGGTATTAAAGAAATGTAACTAAAGCTCTTTCCCTCTCCTTTTCATCTGGTCAACAAAAGACCATGAAATTAGTTTAGAGTTTATTTCTGTAAGCATTATATATATATATATATATATACATATATATATATATATATA